>JAOXNR010053130.1:0-14873 GCA_028571225.1 Parsonsia alboflavescens
TTCATTCTTGATCTTCCAACCTTGTATTTGAAATACAAGCTCTTGTACATAAACTCCTTTATTCCATAAGCATCTTCCTATCAGATCTTCCATGAATTATCCCATGCCATATATGCTCATTGATCTCCATCAGACCTCCTGATAGAACAGGCCAATTCTAATAGAGTGAATGGTGAGTGTCCTTCTCCAATCTGACCTGAATCTTGTCTATTTTGTACTAACAGTCTTTTCTTTCTTTTTCTTTGCCTTGACAGTGAGGACCACGTCTTGGATCTTCAAGTCAGCACCTTCTCAAGCTCCTACTGGTGGAGCTCGGGGCATTGCTGGTGCTTGTTCAGATCTTGCAACTAAAATTCCTATTCAGCGGAGCAAGGGAAGCAAGTAGTGGCGAAGAGGACTCGGGATGCCTCAAAACGGAGCTCAAAGGTCCCTAGGATGAAGCCTTCTGACAAGCCTATCAAAATTTCAACTTCATCTTCTTCAACTTCTTCTTAGCCAACAAAGAAGGTTCCCTCGAGCTCCTCTGGGAAAGGGAAAACCCCTATGACCTCGGGGTCCAAACCAGTATTCCCGGGTTGGGGAGTGCTACTCTGGTGACTCATTCTATCGCAGGGCCAGCGAGATGGGTCCCTAATCTTGCCATGGAGTCATCTGACTCCCTACTTCAATGGCCTCAATCCCAATCCTTCCTAATGAAGTGCACTCCCTCAGTTGACTAGAAAATCTGCCGACCACTGACCAACGAGAAGCTTGATAAATTCACTACCTCCCTTCACAACGTAGTAAGTTCTAACGATCTTCTATAAGTTTGTAATTAGTTCCACTTTAATGGGCCTTCTATGCTAACCTTCTTTTCTTTTTGCAGAATCACCTTTTCCTTGGCGAGCGCCTGAGAAGACAAGCTGAGAAGGTCTGGAAAGACCAAGAGTTCCCTTCTCTTATTTCTGAGCTCCAGGACGCCAAAGCTCGTTTGGAGAAGAAGAATGCCGAGCTTGAGGCTTCTGCTGAGCAGGCCAATGCCTCTACCGACAAAGCAACCAGACTCCTCTCCTCATGCGAAAAAGAAATGGAAGAGACCAGAGCTCATAGCCAAGTAATGTGCATGGCTTTGGAGGAAGCTAATAAGAAGAGAGAAGAGCTAATCGACCTAGGAGTCCTGCAAGAGGAGTGCGTTCAAGAGCTTGAGGCCAAACTGGAGGAGCTCTGGGGCCTCTGTGATGAGAATGGCTACCTTTCTGTTTGGAAGCTTGAGACGATCCCTACCTTTCATAAGTATGTGGAGTCTTTGATGTAGCCACAGATGACAGGGTTGTACATAAAGGCTGTGGACAAGCTTAAAGGGCTTTACCTAGGGATGAAAACTTAAACTGAATTCGAAGCTCAACTCTACCATCCAGAGTTGGTCACTCTTCTTCATTGGGAGTAAGAAGGTCTGGATCTTACTTCATCGGAGGAGGTTGTAGCGGCTGTGGTCCTAGCCCAAATTGGCCAAGCTGATAAGGGCACTTCGAGGAAGGGAAAAGAGCTCTTGGAAGCAGCCCCTAAGATCGAGGTCATAGAGAGAGAAGTCTTGGATATGGATCCCAAGGCATATGCCCTTCCTAAAGGTATGGCTATGACCAGCCATGGAGGTCTAATTTCTCAGTACCTTTCTCATCTTCTACATGCTCATTATGTGGAAGGTACTTGACCTTTTCCAAGTTACTTATCAATTTCTTATGTAGTCTTTTATTTTATCACATTGTCCTCTGTTTTGTAGGCCCTTCTTGTACTGTCGGGGCAGAAACATCTGTTGAAGAGGGGGCTCCTCCGAGCAGTTGTAGCCTAATCGATATCCCAGGGGAGGAGAAGGATGATGTGCCTCTTGTCCACCGTTTGCCAACGAAATAGCTAAAGACTTTATGAGGTGGCAAGGGAGAAGATTTTTGTAATAGAATAGGGCTTTTTCCAGTCTTCCTTCTTTGATGTTTTGAATATTCAACCCTTTTCATTTCTGCATGTGTACTAAACATCTTCACCTGAGGTCTAGTTGTGGCCCCCTTGCTTTTTATATGTCAATTTGAATTTTTTTGCTAAGTAGCCGGTCTTTGCCTTGGCACTTTGAGCATAACTTTGAACTTGAGGCAAACAACACAAAATAAGATCTCGATAAGCTTCTAAAAGAAAAACTTATCTTTTAGTCATGTCCTATTCAAACTAAGCCAAGGGGATTGCCCGAGCCTTGATTTATTTACAGTGTCTAGCTCAATTAGTGAGTCTGTGAGGTCTACAACATCTGAGCAACTTTAAGCACAGAATTTCTTCAGGTGGCAAGCATTCCAAGGCCTTATGACGCAGAGTTGGTTAAGGAGAATGACCAAGGGGACTAGCGGCTAGTCACACCATCCAAGAATACGAAGGGTAGTCTACATAGCTAACTAATTCGAGCTTGAATGCAGACTGATTCGGGTGATGCTGGCATGACTCCCAAGGTAACTGATCCGAGCTCTGATTGGGTGATCCGAAATTGCCCAACAAACAAGAGTCATGCCTATGAATGCAGGGCCTCTTTCGACCATCCGGAGTCGTCTTATTGGAGTTTCGGGCATTTTTGTGTTCTGAGTGGCATTTTCATAATTTGTTGTTTTTAGGGGTATTTTTTGTAATTTCATTATTTTGTTTTTTTTCTGAATAGGTTTAGGTTTAATTAGGCTATTTAAGGGCTATTTTTCTTTTGAAGGAGCAGCTTTTGTGGTGTTGACAATATTCAATATGATTTCTCTTTTCGAGTTTCTTCAGGAACATTGTCGTTTTGTTCTTGAATTTCTTTTCCTATGACAACTTTCGAGTGAAGTATATTACAGGGAAGATTTATTAGCCGTCCATAATTTCTGTTTGCATTAGTTGGTATTAGAGCAAAGATCAGAGATGTCAGGAGGGAACGTACATCCGACAGTGGCTGCGATTTTGGAAGAACTGCGCAGAGGTTGAGAATCACAAGCGAAGGAGAGGGAAGAGCGTGATCGAGCCATGCAGCAGATCTTGGAGAATCAGAATCAACAAATGAAAACTTTGAACAGAATAATGCAGCACTTGCTAGTGAACGAACGACTTGCACAACAAGAACTTGTCGGAAGGCAAGAGGAACAAGGGGGTGAGGTTGATGAGGAGTTCAAGTTGCCAGCGACAGAACAACCACATAGGGTTTACCCAAGGGGTGGAAGAGGTGGCCACGGGAGTGGCGGGGGATATCAACCTCTTAGGGTTTTGGATCGAGAGCCTAATGTACCGTGATGGGATGTGGGGTCAAGCTGCAGGTTCCCGAATTTACTGGCAGTTAGGCTCCAAAAGAATTTTTGGATTGGATGTGTACTGTGGATGAAATCATCAAGCTGAAAGAGGTCCCGACCGACAAGACGGTAGCGTTGGTTGCAATTCAGTTGAAGGACAGGGCTGCGGTGTGGTGGTAATCCTTTCGATATTAGCACTTTTTGGACAGACTCCCCGTCCTGGATGATTGGTCGGAACTGAAAAGGAAGATGTGCTAAGAGTTTTTACCTTTCAATTATCGTCAAACACTTTTTGAGAATTTGTAGAGTTTGACGCAGGGGACTAACAGTGTAGAGGAGTACACTTTGGAATTCTATCGGATGGTTGCAAGGAACCAGCTCCGTGAGATGCAAGAGCAGCTCGTGGCACATTACTTACATGGCCTTCGACCAGCAATTCAGGATGCCCTGCAGGTACACACCTTTGGGAACGTCACTGACATGTAGACGAAGGCTAAGGTGGTAGAAAGGAGCTTGACTACGGTTTGCGGAAGAAGTACAACATTCGGCAGAGGGTTTTCAGTCCCGCCTCGAAATACGACGGCGGCAAGTCGTACAAAGTTTTCAATCCGCCTACTCAACAGGGTCGAATAGCAACGCAACCAAATCAGGGATTGGGGCAAGTTCAAAATCGTCCACCGGAAAATAAGGCGAATGGCATTTGCTATCGTTATCAGCAGAAAGGACATTATGCCTATGATTGTCCTAGTTTTCGATCTTAGTTGTTGATCTAAGATGGTGCAGAAGGGGATTTCGTAGGAGAGGATGTTGTTGATGAGTTGGAAGAAGGCGAGGAGTGTGTTGTTACGCCGGAAGATGTCCGAGGAGAGTGCCTAGTTTTACTACGGATTTGTTTAGCACCTAAAGTCAATGAGGATTGGAAGCGTCCAAAGCACCAGCTGCACCATTAATAGAAAGGTCTGCCAAGTAATTATAGGTACGAGAAGCGGTGAGAATGTGATTTCACAAGAAGCCGTACAGAATCTTCAATTGCCGACAGAGCCACACACCAAGCCTTACAAGCATGGGTGGTTGAATAGAGAGACGGAAGTTTAGGTGAATCAGAAGTGCAAAGTGGAGTTTTCAATTGGGCCATAGTACAACTGTATTGTTTACTGTGATGTGGTGCCTACGGATGCCGCACATTTACGGCTAGGGAGACCTTGGCAGTATGACAACAAGCTTTCGTATGATGGTTTCACTCACTGCAACACAGTCAATAGAGGAGCTAAGCAGGTCATGTTGCAACCAATGCGAGATAGCTTTGCGGATAGAAAGAAGACAATCATCTGCTTGCTGCGTAAGGAGTTCGACGAAGAGGTTGGGAAAGCCAAGGTTTGTTTTGCTTTATTATCGACTACATTAGTGGTTATGGCAAATACAAAAGATTGAGTTGACGTGCCAGAAACTGTGAGAGGGGTTCCGAAAGAATTCGAAGATTTGCTTTTGGAAGAGTTGCAGCCAAGCCTACCACCCATACGTGATATACGGCATCAAATTGATTTAGATTCGGGATCCATTCTATCGAACAAAGTCCATTATAGACTCTTTCCACAGCAGCACGACGAATTGAGGCGTCAAGTTGCTGAGTTGCTTGACAAAGTGTACATCCGAGAGAGAATCAGTCCCTACGATGTACCAGCTTTATTGGTGCCAAAGAAGGACGGTAGCTGGAGAATGTATGTTGACAGCCACGCCATAAACTGCATCACGGTTAAGTATCGTTTTCTCATTTCGAGACTTGATGACATCCTGGACAAGCTTAGTGGGGGGACAATCCTTTCGAAAATTGACTTCAAGAACGGCTACCATTAGATACAGATCAAGTCGGGAGATGAATGGAAAACTGCCTTCAAGACTAAAGATGGGCTTTTCAAATGGGTAGTTATGCCATTTGGTCTCTCCAATGCTATGAGCACATTCATGAGAGTCATGATTCAGGTATTGTGACCTTTCTTGAATAATTTTGCTGCGGTATATTTTGATGACATACTAATGTATAGTCGAACGGAGGATGAACACTCAGCATATGCAGCTGGTTTTGGCGACGCTAAGAGAGCACAACTTGTATGCTAACCGTAAGAAGTGTGTTTAGTTTACGGATAGTCTAGTCTTTCTGGGGTTCGTAGTTTCGGCAAAGGGAATTCATCCTGAAGAGGCAAAAGTTCAGGCTATTCGAGAATGGCCTATACCACGAAGTGTTACAAACGTCAGGTCCTTTCATGGGTTGGCTAGCTTTTGTTGATGTTTCATCAAGGATTTCAATGTAGTCATGGCTCTTTTGACTGATCTGTACAACGCGAAGGAGTTCGTGTGGACAGAAGAAGTACAACGAGCATTTGAGGTGATCAAAAACAAACTTACCAGTGCGCCTGTGCTAGCATTGCCAAATTTTGAGAAGATGTTTGAGGTTGATTATGACGCTTCGAAGGTTGGAATTGGAGCTGTCTCGAGCTAGGAAGGGAGGCCTGTTGCATTTTTTGGAGAGAAACTAGGCGAAGCTATGCTGAATTATTCAGTTTATGATGTTGAGTTCTATGCTATTGTTCGAGCACTTCAGCACTGGCCGCATTACCTCATTCAAAGGGAGTTCGTGCTCTATTCGGACCATCAAGCTTTGAAGTTTCTTCAGGGATGGCACAAACTTCATGACCGACATGCGAGGTAGATAACTATGCTGCAAGAATTTACTTTCACCCTAAAGCACAAGTCGAGTGTTATGAATAAAGTTGCTGATGAAGATTGTCGCTTTGGGGTTCGAAAGCTTGCGTGAGGATTTGCGGAGTGATGCCGACTTCGAAGAGGTAGTGCGAGATGTGGAGCAGCAACTGCAGAGCGATTTCATGCTCCATGATGGGTATCTTTTTCGAGCTAATTACTTATGCGTACCTGATACATCATTACACCTTTTAATTGTCCAGGAATTGCATGCTCAAGGTCATTTCAGCAAGGATAAAACTGTAGGCATGATTAAGGAAAGATTTTATTAGCCTGGTATTCACAAAAATGCTCAGAACTTCGTGAAGAGATGCAGAATTTGCCAAGTATCAAAAAGGAGCAGAAGCAATCAAGGGTTATATATTCCATTGCTGATTCCAGATGAGCCTTGGATGGATGTGTTCATGGATTTTGTATTGGGTTTGCCACGAAAGCAGAGGAGATTTGACAGCATATTAGTTGTGGTTGATCTTTTCAGTAAAATGGCAGTGTTTATGACCTGTAAATCAACTATGGATGCTAGCAGGATAGCTGATTTATATTTTGGCGAGGTAGTCAAGCAGTTTGGCCTACGCCGGAACATTTTGTCTAACAGGGACACTACATGAGCCATTTCTAGCGAAAACTTTGGAAGAAGTTGGAGACGACATTGAAGTTCAGTAGTTAATACCATTCTCGGACGGATGGGTAGACCGAAGTGGTAAATCGAACGTTGGGAAATATGCTCTGGGCTCAGGTCAAAACATCCGGCACTTGGAGTTCTCTTCTTCCCAAGATTGAGTTTGAATTCAATTGCTCGGTTAATCGGTCTACTCAGTATTCGCCATTTCAGATTGTGTATGGTTGGAATCCAAGGAGTCCGATTGATCTTGCAATATCGGGTTCCGGTACTGTTTTCAAGAAAGTTGAAGAGCGGCTGGTTAATTTGCAAACTGTTCTTGTGACCATGAAGTCCAATTTGGAACGAGCTTATGCTAGTTACAAAGAATATGCGGATCAGACTCACCGGGATGTGTAGTTCGAGGTTGGAGATCTTGTACGGGTGACATTAACCAAGGAACGGTTCTCGTTGGACACGTATCATAAGCTTAAAGACTGGAAGATCGGCTCTTGTCAGATTTTGGAAAAGTTCGGAGCTAACGCTTATGGGCTCGAGCCATCGGATGATCTTTGTATTTCTAATTTTTTTAATGTGCAGCATTTGTCCCATTTCCATGGAGACAATCCAAGTTTGAGGACAAACTCTTTGAAAGACGGGGAGCATGACGCAGAGCTAGTTAAGGAGAATGACGAACGGGAATAGGGACCAATCACACCAGCCAAGCCTACAACGAGTAGTCTATGCAGGTCCAAGAGACTGCATTAACTACGAGCCTGATCCAGACTAATTCGAGTGATGCGGGCACGATTCTCAAGGCAACTGATCTAAGCTCACATTGGGCTTAAATTTGACTAGGTGACTTGGAACAGCCCAACAAACAAGATGGAGTTTCAAGTGGTTTTGTGTTTTTAGTGGCATTTTCGTAATTTTTTTTTTTAGGTGTATTTTTCATAATTTCATTATTTTTTTTTTCCCCAAATAGTTTTAGGTTTAATTAGGTTATTTAAGGGTGGTTTTTCTTTTGAAGGATCAGCTTTTGTTGTTTTGACAATATTCAATAAGATTTCTCTTTTTGAGTTTCTTCAGGAACATTGTTGTTTTGTTCTTGAATTTCTTTTCCTGTGACAACTTTCGGATGAAGTTTATTATAGGGAAGATTTATTAGCCATCCATAATTTCCGTTTGCATCACCTTCGGAGTTGTCTTCCTTTGAGATCAGCGAGCTTATAACTCCCTTAGAGCTGCTTGGTCTATATAAGGTTTTTCCCAGCTTTTTTGTGGCTTGGTTAGTTGTCGTTGTTTCCCCACATCTGACCTCTTGAGGACCATCTCTACAACTGTAAAATGCCTTATTTTCACTCTTTTGTTGAAAAAATTTGTGACTTGCCTTTTGTAGATTCTATGAGCTTACTTTGCTTCGTTTCTGACCTCTTCAAGGAGGTCGAGGTCTTAAAGACTTCATTCTGACCTCCACTGGCATTACTGCCTCTGCACTAAAGCCTAGATTGAATGGTGATTCTCTGGTAGCTTTTCTAGGTGTTGTTTTGTACGCCCAGAGAATGCTTGGCATTTTATCAGGCCAGGCAGGTTTAGACCTTCTTTCTCTTGCTCAGTGAGCTTTTCCTTGAGTCCTTCAAGAATAGTTCTGTTTGTGACTTCTACCAGTCTATTAGATTAGGGATGGGCTACAGAGGTCAATCTCTGTTCTATGTTCAAATTCTCGCAAAAAGTTTTGAACAAGTCAACCAACAAATTGTCGTCCATTGTTTCTCCATACAAAAGACTGGACTTTTGGTGATGAAATTATTGCCATAGGCTCAGCCTCGAAGCATCTGGTGAAGTATTCCACAATAACTATGAGGAATTGAACACCCCCCACTACTTTTGGGAAAGGTCCTAGTATGTCAATCCCCTAGATATCAAAAGGTATTGATGCTTTGATGGATTGATACTTTGTTGGTGGCTCATGTGATTTGTTCCCATGCAACAGGCAACTCATGCATTTTTTTATGGCTTTCTCAAAGTCCGAGACCATACCATTAAGGGCTATGTCCTTAGAATTTTCTTGGCAACGGTCTTTGCTCCCATGTGTGATCCACATATCCCACTGTGTAAATCTTCAATAACTTATTGTCCCTTTCCTTGACCTAGAAATTTAAGTAATGGCCAAGCATATGATCTCTTGTATACCTCGTCATCTCCTATCAGGACATAGTGAGGTGACCATTTTTGCACTTTTCGAGCTTCTTTAGGGTCCTGTGGGAGGTCGCCATCCTTGAGGAATTTGTAGATTGGGTATCTCCTGTTTACCTGGTCCTTTATAACCAAGCTCTCTTCTTGGTTTGTGCTCGGAGAGTATAATTGTTCCACCATTAGCTTTGCATTTGTGCCGGCTATCTCTCAGTAAACTTTAGATATTGTGTTTGCTTCTAAACTTTGCTCCCTGGGTATTTGCTCGATGGGGAAATGCTCAGGTTTAGATACTATATCCCTTACTCTTCTGAGATATTTGATCATGTTCTCCTCTTTAGTTTCGTATTCTCCAGCGACCTGGCTGGCTATAACTTGTGAATCAGTTTTGACATGTAGTTTTTGCACTTTGAGAGCTCTTGTTAGACATGCTAAAAGAGCTTCATATTCGGATTCATTATTCAAGGTTGTGAAGTTATACTTCATAGAGTAAGGGATTCTCACTCCCTTAGGGCTGATCGGTACAATTCCCGCACATGAATTTTCATTTTCCGTGGAGCCATTTGTATACATGGTTCAAATATTATCTTCACAAGTGCTTGTGACCTCTAGTGGAGATCTTGTGCATTCTTCTACAAAGTCTAAGAGAGCTTGAGCTTTGATTTCTTTCCTTGGCTCAAATTCAATTTGATATCCCGAGAGCTCAAGTGACCACTTCATTGTCCTGCCTAATAGCTCCGATTTAGATAAAGCTTGTCTTAGCGGTAAATTGGTTAATACTCTTATCGGCTAAGCTTCAAAATATGGCTTTAATTTCCTCGAGGTAATAATAATGTGGTACAAAAAAATTATGAGGTTCGAATATCTAACTTCGGGACCAATAAGCAATCGGCTTACATAATAAACAAGGAACTGTAAACTTGACCCTTCTACCAGTAGCACTGAGCTGACTGCCTTTTCTGTTGCAGTGAGGTACATTAGAATTTCTTCTCCCAGCCTTAGTGACAAGCTGAGAAGCTTTTCTCATGAACTCTTTTAGTTTGCCAAAAGCTGCTAGACAATACTCAGTCCCCTGAAAGTCCTTTGGCCTTTTGATGGCATCATAGAATTTTTCACCTTTGTTTGCCATTTTGTTGATGAAGTGCCCCAGCTCTACCATCTTCCCTATTAGACTTTGAACTTCTTTGATGTTTCATGGCTGTTCCATGTCCAGCAGTGCTTTTATTTTATCTGGGTTGGCATCAATGCCTCGCTCTGATATCATGAAGCCCAAGAATTTCCCTGTTGAAACTTCAAAGGTGCATTTTTCTGGGTTGAGCTTCATGTGGGCAGCCTTCAGGGTCTAGAAAGTCTCGTTGATGTCTTCAATGAAATCTTCAAAGGTCCTGGACTTGATTACAATGTCATCCATGTAGACCTCTATGTTCCTTCCAAGCTGATTCTTGAATACCGTATGCATAGCTCGTTGGAATTCTGCCCCTGTGTTCTTCAATCCATACAGCATTTTTGTGTGGCAACATGTCCCGACCTCGGTGATGAAAGAGGTCTTCTCCATATCTTCTATCGCCATTGGGATCTAATGGTACCCCTTATATGCATCTAGGAAACATAACCACTAATATCCAACTATCAAGTCCTCCATTTGATCGATGCTTGGGAGTGGGTAGGAGTCCTTTCGACAAAATTTGTTAAGTGTGGTGAAATCCACACACATCCTCCACGTCCCCTTTTTCTTTGGCACAACAATCGGGTTGGCCAACCATTCTGGGTATACTATTTCAGAATTCTTGCTTCAAAAAGAGCTTGGATTTCTTGAGCTATGACCCGGTTTCGCTCAGGGGCAAAAGTCCTCTTCTTCTGCTTCCCTGGTTTGAGTCTGACCTTGTGTTCAGTAATATTTCAATCCACCCCCTCGAGGTCTCTGGGCTCCCAGGCGAAGACCTTTAGGTACTTTTGAAAGAAGTCCACAAGCTTCCCTTTAACTATAGGAGGTAGCAAATCTCCTATTTTTATCCCTTTGTCAGGGAATTTTGGATTGAGGAACACTTTCTCTCCTCTGCTGGCTTCTTGAATTCTATAATCATCATTCCCTTAAGGGAGGTCGATGCAGTTTTCCTGTGTGAGCTCAAGCGAGCTCTCTTCGTTACCTTCAGCAAGGTAACATTCTGCGGCGAGCCGCCTGTCCCCTTCTAGTTCAATCCAAGTATTTCCAACTTGGATTTTCATGCTATAGCTTAGCAGAGAGATTTCTACCCTCAAGTCCATGAAATCCCTTCAACCCAAGATTCCATTGTAGGTTCCTTGGGCATCGACTACCATCCAATCCACAACCTCGGTGACCTTCTCGCCATTCATGCAGACTATAGTTGGGACTCGAAGAATCCCATCTACTTAGGTTTTGCTGCCATAAAACTAGTCAGAGCTATGTTTGACCTTACCAGCGAGCTCTAGTTTATCCCCATCTGGTCAATTGTCTTCCAGTACAGGACGTTCATAGCACTCCTAGAGTCTACCAGTATCTTGCGCACCAGGAAATCTGCGACCTGGAGAGACACTGTTCAGTTTTCAAAGTCTTCCCCTCAAGCTCGTTTTGACCTCCTCCTGATGGCATTTACTTCACAGACTAGAGGTCGCTGATTGTGTGGGGCTACTGGAGGTAGATTGGTTAGGCCAGTGTTTATTGCTAGGTATTCTTGCAAGTGACCTTCTCTTGACCAACCTCTCGATCCCACGCTTGAGGTCAAAATGATCCTTCGTGAGATGACCATGGCCTTTGTGGCAGTGGTGAGGTCTTTTTTGGCCACGGGGCTTTTGAGAGGTCTTGGCTGCTTGAGGAGACCTCTCTTTTCCATGACCACCAAGATTTTAGCTCGTGAGGTTTTGAGGGGGGTGGTCACGAGGTTGGGGATAGTCTTTCTTTTCTTGTCTGAAGTTCCTCCCTTCAAGTGGAGGTCCTTCCTATAACATTTCGAGGCCTGAGGGCTTTTTAGGTGGCCCTTGTTGTCTTTTTTAGTGGCTGAGGCAAAACTAGGGATCTTTTTCTAGACCGTTGTCTCCTCAGCTTTGATCAGTTTCTCTAGGAGTGACTGTAGCTCCTTTATGGTTTTTATGGGCCCCTCGACCAACCTGAGGGCCAAGTACCCTCCTTGCAATCCTTGTTTGAAGGCAGTGATGTAAATGGCATCATTCTTCTACTCAATCTCTACTGCCTCGTAGTTGAAGCTACTGTAGTAGCTTGTCATACTCTCTCCAAACTTTTGTTTAATGTTGAAGAGGTCTTTGATATCTTTCTCAGACCTCGTGCTGCTCTGATAATTTTTCAAGAACAGCTCCTTCAGTTGTGTCCAGCTTGAGATGCTTGCTTCAGGGATGCCCTTGAACTAGGACTATGCCTTCTTGGTCAATGTTGATTGGAAGGCTCTGCATTTAAAGCGATCGAGGTACCCGAACATCTCAATGTAGGACACATATTCATCTATGTGTTGTAGTGGTTCCCCTGGGGCATCATATTTCTCCTCCAGGTGTGGGGTTTTAAATCGGAGCAGCATCCGAGCAGTCCAGATACTGTGGACAAACGGTGAGGGCTCTAATAGGTCCACATTGCTCTATATATCCTAATCTTTGTTCCGTTCCTGATTGAGGCCTACCCCTTGAGCGATATTGCCCGTCGTTTCGATCAAGCTTTGTCGAGATGGTATCCTTTCTCCAAGTGGGCTCATAGAGAGCTTCCCTACTTTTCAGGTCCAGCATCTTGTCTATGACCTCGTGATATGGCAGCTCGGTTGAACCTGTCTTCTATGTCATAACCCCTTCCGTTGCTCAAGGTTTCTTTGAGGTCGGTCATAGGTTGGATTCCTCCTCTATGTGGCCTTTCTTGCTCTCGACCAATTTCCCAACCTTCTTCGTGAGGCCAGAGGTCATTCCTTTCTTCTAAAGGTAAAGGCTGATCAGGCTGAGTGCGTCCAACCTGTCCCCGAGGTGGCTATGTATTTCTCTAGGATGGTACAAGAGTGCATCCCATGGACAGGTAGTCTTGCCATCCTGAGATTCCCTCTAGGGCTGCCACCATGGATTCTAGAAGGTCTGTTGGAACCGATATTTGTGTTCTCCCAGATCTCTGTGGCCTGGGGTTATTGCCATTGGCAATAGGGTCAGGCTGCCCCTGCTCGGGCCTCTCTTGGGTACGTGGAGAGTTTGCTTTGGCCCTCCGAGATGGACAAGACTGTAATGGCTGTGGTGGCTCCTATTGTGCAGCTGAGGCTGGGCTATTTCTCTCCGCCTGCAACGCCGCTTCAGGTAATGTTTCACCGGTGCGCAACTGTGTCTTGCCGAGAGGTCTGCCTCGGCACGACGGCTCAACGAGTGTCGATTATGGTTGAGTCATCTGGCTTATTTATTTATTTATTTGATGTAAACTAAACTTTTTTGTATGCGACTTCCCACAAATGGCTCCAGAAGTGATGGGGCTCAAAAGTGAACTCCGGGTCACCCCAAAACCATGACGACATCAACAGCAGCAACTTGAGGAGAAAGTAAAGATTGTCACCGGAATGGGTTGTGCCTAGGGAAGAGCTCCAATGCCTGAGTCCGTATTTTGAGAGTAATCGAGTGTAATTAATTCTAAAAAAGACCATCCTTGTCCGTAGACTGTTTACCATTTGATTATATATTGCGAAGAAAATTAGTTACCTATTAGTTTAGGGCTCTTCTATTATGTGACAGTAGGCAATTAGGATAACTGTGGGATCATGTCAGATCCTGCCAATTGCTCCTAAAATCGTGGAGTTTCCCTTGGTTGGGATATCTTGCCATTTACATCTCTGTCAAGAGCTACGAGCTCACTAACGGACCTCTAGATCAACTTCACGACTTGTCCGTGGACGTTGAGGGTCTCGACTATCTCTTTTGGGAGGTCATGTCAAGTGATTGTAGGCTCTTAGGAGATGTTAGGAGTCGTGCACAATTAGTCGTAGCATGGAAGATATGTGAGATGGGTTGGAGCTTACCAGGTCGAAGGTTGTGGTCTAGTAAGACCTCTCTCGAGCTGACTTAGGAGGTCGGTGGTAGGAGGTCGTTGTCCACCTATCTTTGTTGAATTCATGAGTCTGACTTTCAGATATTAAAGATTGCAGCCTTGAGCCCATTTGATTTGACTTTTGTCCAGGTATTGCCCGTTTATGTTGATTTGTCCGGATCATACCCGTTTCTCCCATCAATATATATATATATATATATATATATATCTTTGCATTTTTTTTTTTTTTTGGAATATTTAGTCTTTAAAATTTTTATACCGCTAAACCTCAAAAATTAATTCAAGGAATTTTACGGAACATTTGTACATTCTTTCAAGTATTTTGATATGCATCTAATTCTCCCTCGATTTTAGTAAAATCATTCTTCTTACAGGAAAGAAAGAAAAGGGAACAGAAACTTCCTCATCAAATCAATATTGGCATGGCAGTCCAGTCATTACAGAATTCTTGGGCCTTGGCATTACACTCATTCATAATTAATTATTGTCTTCTGAAGTGTAAAACTTTATCTTGAAGAACGCATTCTTCCCCACATCTCATTTAATGTCTAATGAACCCTAAACCCTTCTGTCCATCAAAATTTCCCCACCTCTGCCACACCCTTGGGGGGTGCGGTAAAGTTACATTGATAAGTCAAAAACAACAAGTAAAGTTAGATTCTTGAAAGAGGGTAAAAAAAACTCATAGTTTGATTCAATTGGGTGGTACACATGTGATCTTCTGAGGTAATGACTTGGGTTTTACAAGAAGTTCCCCGGTCTTCTTCTACGGTACAAATAAAAAATACACAAGTATTTCTATGGGAAAAAAAATCAATTTCATTCTTTGAGATTTACTTTATAAAAATAGTATGAAGTGTATTGTTTTATTGATGATGTAGAAAATTAAAGAAGAGTTTTTAAATATACTTCTTTTGTCTTGAATTGAATGTTTCGCTTTCACTTGCACAAAAGTTAAGAAAATTGTACTCCATAAATATATATATATATATATATATATATATATATATATATATTTATA
>JAOXNR010053131.1:0-14870 GCA_028571225.1 Parsonsia alboflavescens
CCGTTCTTCCTTGTTTTGGACAAATTCCATCAATGTCTTCATCGTCCTACTCAAGATATTATACTTGTATATGAAATGCAAGTCTTATTCATAGCCTCATTGAGTAGTGTCCTTGGATATCCATCACGCTCAAACCTAAATAGTGCTATTTAAATGGTTCGAATATGATATAAATAATTCCAGATCCGTTTAGTTCTGGATCCGATTACATATATATTTATATATATATATATAAAATATATTTTTTATATATGCATACATAACGTATATATTTCTATTATTGTTTCGTTTTGTTATTTGATTATTAAGTTTTAAATATTTCTTACTAAGTGTTATAATTATTATTTAATAATTAGTATTAATTGATTATTTTAAATTTGATTGTCAATTGCATATTCATTTAACTTTTTAGCATCTTTTATAATTATTATTTAATAAAATAATATCGATTGGTTATTTAAAATTTGATTAATAAGTGTGTATTAATTTAACTTTTTAACATATTTAAATTCAAGTTTACTTTCTTTGATATCACTTTCTTTTAAATAAATATCATTTACTTTTTTTGACAAATTACAATAAAAATAATAATAGAAAATATGTCGGATATATCATATTCGAGACCCAATACCCACTATACCCACTTTGCACAAATAACTTGACCGATAATCAAGGCCTAATTGAATTTCCCGAAATATTTTGCCGATCTTCCTATACAGCATCAACCCCAAACCACTGTCATTTGTCGATTGTATTGAGTAATAATCGGCCATTCTCACATTTTCTTAAAATAAAAAATAAAAAAAGGGAAAGGACTTATGGTATACTTATTATAAACTCTTCTCATCAATTTTGATTCCTTGACTTTTTATTTAAAAAGGGAAAGGACATATACTTGTTGTATAATTTGTTTCCTTGACTTTTGATTATTGTACACCCCTCATCATATTTGTTTCCTTGACCTTTTAATTTAGAAAAGGAAAGGTATCGAATTTTTTTTCTTGACTTTTTATCTAAAAAAGGAAAAGGCACATGATGTATGCATTATGTGTATACATCTACTTTGGCACCTCGCTCATGATACAAGCAGAATAAATACAAACTCATGACATAAATGTGATGTACATTCATAAAGCTTTGTAATGGAATATAATCGACCATTATGCATATGTTCTTTCCGTCACTAAATATATATCATTCTAACTTTTCTTATTATTAATTATACGTCATTGTTATTAATTAATAAGGTATTTTAAGAAATTTTTTCTATTTTATCCCTCTAATAATATATTGAAATAGTATTTAGATTTTTTGAAAGGATGATTATATGATATTTTAAAAGAAAAAAATTACCTTAATTTTTAAAAAAATGACCGTTGTAAGACGGATGGAGTATTATCTAATAAAGACCCGTGATCAAAAATGGTCATTCACTATAAATGTAATTAAGACCTCTTACAAGTGTAGGACAATAGAACTTTAAAAGTATATCCCACATTATTTAAGGTATCTCTTGATATGACCATTGACATTCCCTCATAAATAAGTCATTAACCCATCTCTCAACATATTCCACTTTTAGTTCTTCTTCTTAAATATCTACTTTACCCTTCCACTTAATGACTCACGTATCAAAGGGGAATTGGGACTATTCACAATTTCTTCTGACTACTATTTTGCAGACCAACCAATGTAGATCACAGCATATTTATTACTCGATCGTCAGTACTAAACTAGGCCGAGAAATTAATGGACTATTTGATAATTTAGACTTTGCTGAAGATGTACTGAAAATATCCCAAGACAATGAGGTACAGGTGTTGGGCCTTCTATAATTGGAGTTAACGCCCAAGTTCGAAGGCACAAAATTTAAAATTTGTATTCGAAAAGAAATTGTATAATCATTTGTAATAATAATAAAAAAATTCACATCTTTTAGAAACTTTCTAAAAAGTACTCAACTTTTAATACCTTTAAAAGTAGCTTAATAAATAAACTAGCTTTATAAATTACTCATTGTTGGGTACAAGACCCACTACCAAATTCACAAGAATAATAAAGAAAGTGAAAAAAATAAAAGAACATACAATATTTTACATAATTTACTCTTTTAACTAGATCTACTCCATGACCCCTCAACAAAGGAAAACAAAACTCATTGGTAATTTTTTAATGAAAAAATTTCAAATCCTCTCCAAAGTTTTAACTCTATTTTAGCTCTCCAATCTATACCTTTCAAAAATGTTGGAATGCTAAATAACTTAACATATACTAAAATACAAAAGAAATGGGTCTTTTATGGAAGCTCAAACTTTTCTACGTGGGACATTGGAAAACCCTTTGAATACAACAATTCCTCCCTTTTTCCAAAGTCCCGAATATCTCTACTTCATTAAGGAATCTGACTTTCTTCATTTTTGGGATGTCACCTATCTTGATTGTCTTCTTCGGGATGTTATCCACCTTGTTGTTTCTTCCCATTCTTCTTCACAAGGCACATCCATCCAAGTAGTAGATGTGTCCTCCCTTCATCCTCCCTTGCATAACCAAGCTTCCATTCTTGTAAACTTTGTACTAATTGCCAATGCCAACATACCTACAATCATGTGAAGCCAACTCAAGAACGAAAGAATATTAGCTTTACCTGTTGGTACATATGTCACATTGGTAATTTCTTTAACTTCATCATTATGGAGTTTCAGTTGAAGTCTTCCAATACCTTCAAACCTTTTACTTCAAACAATTTCCCACATTGATGAATCTGAAGTCGCCCTCAATTTGCAAAGTTTAAAACAAATCTTGGTTAGTATAGATATGAGCATCAGCCACAGAGTCCATAATCCAACCCAAATTATAGTCAACAAAAGTTGCATTCAAATAAAGAACATCATCATCTGAATTGACTAAATTAATAGAGGCCTTCAACTTACCCCTTAGGGCCTTCAGACTTTTCAGATCTTCTTTTAACTTTGGACAACGATATTTAAGATGACCCAACTTCTCATAAAATTGGCACTCGACATTGTTAAGGTCTCTCTATCTAGATTTTTATCTTCTCCTACAATGGTTATTTTTCTTCAACCTCCCTCTATTAGAGCTCTCTACAGCTAGTGCCCGACCTTTTCTGAGGTGATCTTCATTTCTCGTCGTGTGATGGTTCTCCTTCAAAACATTTTCCACCTCATGTGGTTGCAATGTGCTTTTCCCTATGAGCATTGACTACACCAATGATTTGAAGGACTTGGGTAATAAAGCCAATAAAAGTAATGCCTTCTCTTCCTCTTTGATGTCATCCTCTGCATTCTCAAGTCAAGACACTAATGCAATAAATTTTTAATGTGGTTAATGAAATTACCTCCCCCATCCATCCGGAACGAATAAAAATCCATCTTCATATTCAAACCCTTAGATGATGTCTTTAGGCATGATTCTTATCTAGAGTATCCAATATTTTTTTTGGTGATATCTCCTTTATCACTGTCACCTTTATCTGGGAGAAAAAGACATTCTAATAGTACTAACAACTTTCTTCTGAATCTTCTCCCATTCTGAATTTTTAATCTTTGGAGGCTTTTCATCCCATCATGTACTATCCAAATTCAATTGCACCAAATAATCAAGGATTGTGCATTGCCATATTATAAAATCTGTCTTTCCATTGAATAATGGAACACCAACATTTTTCATATCTAAATCCATCTTAAATGATAGTAAACTCGAAAAACTTGTTGTTGTTGACTGCTAACCTTAAGATCTCCAACCTTGACTAGCTAACCAACTTTCTTTGCTGTTCCATCTTTGACTCAAGCTCTTCCCAAAGCCAGAATCTTTGGCTCTGATACCACTTGTTGGGCACAAGACCCACTACCAAACCACAAGAAAAATAGAGAAAGAGAAAATGAATAAAAGAATATATAATATTTTACGTGATTTAAGTGATTCGATCTCTTCGCTCCACATACTTCACAATCCTTCAACAAAGGAAGGAAAAACCCATCAACAATTTTTTAACGAAAAAATTACAAACCCTCTTCAAAGTTTCAATCTAGTCTTTCTTTTCAAACTATACCTCTCAAAATTTGAAATGCTAAACAACTCAACTTATACTAAAATACAAAAGAGATGGGTCTTTTATAGATGTTCAAGCTGTACAACTTTTTTTAACTTTTTTATGTGGGACATTGGAAAATCCTTTGAACACAGCATCCGTGCATTATCCGACCTTTACATTGAAATCAAACATTAACAATAATTTGTGATGTAACATAGAAGCTACATTTATTAATACTATTACTTTGTAATATATAATAAATATGAATGTTATTATCTTTTGAAAAGAACTTATTAAATTCATATGAATAAATCCTTTAAATCTTTATTATATTTAAGTATTTTTGTTCATTGTATACAGAAGAGAATGAATAATAAATGTAATAAATAAATAAATATATATTTATATATACACATGAAAATGCTTTAAAGTGCATCAATACACTCCAAATGGAGAGCACTGTTAAATCTTTAACAGTCAAAGTTAACGATTAACTTTTTTTATTTAAAAATAATAATAAATTTGATCCAATACCCCTAGGTTTAGTTTATCCTTTTAAGATATAATATATAAAATATCTTTACACAAAATAATTTTTTATTAAAGATTTTATTTTGTAAAAATAAAATCATATGTTGACCTTAAACTTTGATAGTTAGAGAGTTAACAGTACATTTCGTAGAAGTGCATTGGTACGCTCTGTAGCATTACCATAAATATATATATATATATAATTTATTTTTATAAAAAAAAATCATTTCCATCCGGCTCAATGAGAAAATCCAAAAATGAAAGTTTTTTTTTTTTTATTTCTTTATAAGTTGGGAATTTGCTTACATATAGATATATATAATAAATTTTCACCAATTGAAATATTTATATGTAATTGTTAACATGAAAGTAATTTAATATTTCAAGTGCAAATTATAGATTGATACACAAAGAAGAAAATAAAGAGAAAAAGAAAATTCTTCAGCTAAATACCTTTATTTTGGGTGCACACAAATTAAATAATGACCGAGTGGGGCTTGTCTTAGTTGCAAACCTGCTTAGTATCTGCTGCCAGAGGTCCCCCATTCGAAACATGCTTGACAGCAAGGGATAGTGCTGCTCCCCCCGCCCCCCCTCCAAAAAAAAACCATATAATGCGTGGTAATTATAGTATTTTTTATATTTATATATTACTTTTTAGTTTAATTTTCTTTTAAGATTTGTTTTCTAATGAAAACTCAAGATTAAATAGAAATATTAAAATAGTACATAAATTGAAATTTTATTTATTTTAATTTATTAAATAAGAAATTTAATAGTTCATATATATAAAGAACATAAAAAATATTTTGATTGTCACTAATAATGTTATAAATATAAATTAAACTTTGAGAATAGTTGAGTTGACAGTTCAATTAATGTTATAAATTTAAATTTAAATGTTGAATATTTTAATGTAAAAATTTTCATATTCTGAGAAATATTCGATCATGTGTCGTCTACAAGTTTCAGAAGTTAACCATAATTTGGTCATCTAATATATTAATTTTATTTATCATAAGTTTTGTTGGAAATTCAATTATGTGTCATCTACAAGTTCCTCTATATTCTTTATCGTCAAAATCATAATCATCCTATCAAATCCCAAAATAACTAAAATTAGAGCAAATCAAATGAAAAAAAAGAGATAAAAATATCAAAGGTCACTTTGAAAATTGTATAAAAAAACACAAATAAAAAAGAGTGAATTAGAAAATAGATATAGTTAATTAATAGAGCTTATGCATGTTATACGGTTAAAGGAAGAACTACCTTTTGTCAATAATTTCATTATCAAGAAAGCTAAATTAGAAAAATCTCTAGATTTGTATCTACAAGTTTGCAAGATTTTATTTGTATGAATGAAAATAAGAGATGTTTACCTCTTGTTCAAGAAGATCTTGCATTTTTTTGGTCTTTTCTTTGAAATCTTGCCTATAGAGCTTATTCTCAGCAGGGAGTTTGCCTGCAGTGAAATATTTAGATAGAGATTAATAATTGAGTTTTCTTAGTTTTTTCCCTCCTCTTTTTATAGGCTTCATGGTCGAAGAAACATAAAAGATTTTTTTTTCCTTTTTCTTTTTTTAATATTTTTTTATAAATATTTGTTTATAGGAATTTAGTATTTTATAGAGAAAATGAAAAGAATTTGGATGAGGAGGTTGGAAATCATTCCAAATCATTGAAAAGCAAGATGTGGAATAACCTCGTGTTGAGTGATCAACTTTCTGACAATTTGTTTCTACTTTTATATATTATATTAGATTTGAAACATTAAAGAAAAAAGGAGAGGTGACGAACCAAAGTAGATGTTCGTGTTCAAAGTATCTCAATGAACCAAAAGAAAAGGTTCAATGAATAATAGATAAGGTTAATTTAGACTGAAAGGTTCTAAAGATTGGTCACCAGAACTTATGCAATAATAATATGATATATAATGGAAGACAAAGACTAATAATGCAAGTGTTATTTTCAAGTCCAATTTAATTAATTTCCAACTTGTGATCAATCCAACACATCGTTGTTCTCCGTCATATATATAAAATAAAATGAGATATTCTAAGTTATAAATTATTATAAGTTCTAAATTTAATTAACTAATATATAAAATGGTTTATCTTAATTTAATTTGGAAGAGGTCAGTGACTAAATATATAAATATATATATATATTTATTTATTTATTTATTTATAAGACCAACAAATTTTTATTATAAATCATACTCATTGAAAAAAAATAAAAATAAAAAACCTTGAAGCATTCAAGAAATAATTCAAAACATTAAAAAGAATAATCACACATTTCGAATAATTTATCATTACATCATAATAGACGAAAACTCTACTTATAACAGAACTTTCAAAGCATGTTCTTTTCTCTCAAAAAATAAAAATAAAAGCAAATTTTTTTTTTTAAAAAAAAAAAAGGGTAGGAAACAAACAAACAGTTCTAAAAAGAGTCCAAGTATAATCATCTCTCCTCCCAAGAATTTAGGTCACCCAAAGAAAGATGCATATCCAAATAAATTAAAATTTTAAATTTCCTTTAAAAAAAAAAAATACTCCTATCCAAAATTAAATCTACAAATCTCCATTTTGAATTATAATAAAAATAAAACATTCAGATAAAGAGAGTAATAAGTAAATCATACTTATATGCAGGAAAGTAATTTTACTGTACTCCGAGATGTACTGCTGAAACAGAACAGATAACACCTTCCGATATGAAGATGGCAACATCTCTGAGATGGTAGTATATATAAATTAATTATTATATATATAAAAGAAATTAAAAAAGAAAAACGAAATAGGAATTAATTACCTGTGCTAGAAATAGAATCGAGTAGAAGTCGAAAGAGAGCAGCTTCTGCAATACAACGGCTAGAAATTCCGGTACAGGCGGCGAGCGCACATGTGTTTTGGCGTGTTTTTGTTATTTTCCACGTCAATCCATACCAAGCTGCTCGGTAAGTATTACGTCTCATTTAGATTGAATATCTCCTTTTTTATTTTAATTTATTTTAAAATAAATATTTCATTTATAAAATTAAAATTTTTTTTTAAAAAAAGAATATTATAATTTAAAAATAAATCAAATTAATTTTTTAAAAAATATATATAATTCAAAATAAAAATATTTATAAAAAAAATATTTTTTAAAAAAATATATTATAATTTAAAAATAAATCAAATTAATTTTTTTTAAAATATGTATAAATCAAAATAAATATTTCAGACCAGAGAATATATAAATATTCACTCTTCATAATGACGTGCCGCTACTCTCTACATTAATTTCATAAACTCTGCCGATCCTTATCCAATTCTTATCTACTACCGGAATCCATAAAAAGGAATCAATTCAATTCTTTATAGTTTGAACTCCTTAACAATTATCCATTCAATTCAATTCTTTTAACAATTATCATCATAACTGGACTCACTATAACATTTTTCTATAAATAAATATATATATATATATATATATATATATATATTATTTTAACAAGTAAAATTTAGATCAAATTAACTTACACATCTTGATTATGTCTTTTGGAGTTCTATTTCACTAAAAATTCCATCTACTTTTTAAGAATTTAAATTTATATAAATCAATTAATAAAGATTAAAGTTCGTAGAAAGATAAAGTCAAACTATTAATTACACGGTTGAATGCATATAAAGTGACTTATTTGGATTAAAATTTAAAAGAAAATTAAGTTGTCGAAAAAAAGATTGAACTCATAACTTTCATAATATAAGTTTCACATCTAATCTTGTTATATGTTATTTATGCACAAAATTGAATTTTTTAATTATTTAAATTAGATATCTCTTTGATAAAAATAAATATAACTTTAATGTAAAGCTTACATATATATAAATTAATTAAAAGTCTAATCTCTCATTACATTAATAAAAATTTAAAACATTTTTTTTATCAATATTAAAATGAACGGTTGAATTGTGAACGAGGGAGTATGGTTCGCCGTCCCCATCACTTTCCTTTCAACTTTTTAATGTCGTTCGTTTGCTTCTTTTCTACGGATGCGACCCGATGCACATGAGCACGCCATTTTCTCATATGGCCTGAATTACCTTCCATTTTTTTTTCACAAATAGATTGCAGGTGATTCCCTTGACCAGAGAGCAATCCAATGGAAAAATGACTGACCTGCATGAATGTCTCTTTCTGCTGTCTGTCTCCATGGAGTCAAGAAACAAAAGAGGCCACGGAAATATGGCCTCACGAAAAGTTTGATTCCACGGCCGCATATTTCACATGTCATGTCTCTCTGCTTTTGGGGTTTTTTTTTTTTTTTGTATTTTGTCGCATTTTGGAGTTCTGGTTCATTTCCTCTGTCCAAAGGGACGATCGGACGCCGGCGTCATGGTCTGGTTTTTGCAGTGTAGAGCTGCGTATGACTTTGTTCGTTCAAAATTAAATGTGTTATCTCTCAGCAGCACTTGAGACGTCTCTGGTTTGAGATATTATAAGGATGAATGAGATGTTATTATTGATTCTTGGGGAAACAGAGGAGGTGGTTAACAAAAACAAAACTTCTTTTAATAAAATTTATTAAAATTAAAATGAAATATTCAATTTAAAAGAAAGAAGTTTAAAAAAACTCTTCACAAAAGAAATGAAAGAATATATATGGCTTCGGATATTTTAATACTTCTTTTACACCCTTTTCTATGTCACTCAATAAAATATTATATATTATTCGATTTAAATAATGTATCCTTAGAGTTTAATAGATCTTTATATGATTTTCTAAATAAAATATACTTTCTTCATCCAAAATTGAATATTTCTTTTTTTTGGTACATGTATTTTAATAAAAATTTTTGACTTAATTCATTAACACATTACATTATTAATTTTCTTAATAAAATTTTTATCGCTTTAGAAAATGTAACATTCAATTTCAGACAATCCAAAACGAATATGAAAATATTTATTTCCGAATGGAGGGAGTGTCTACAAAAGCATACATGTTGATGGTGTAGAAGGCTGATATTGAAGGAGCACTAAAAAATCTAGAGCCAATATATAAACATAGGATCTAGCTAGCTAGTTGAAACTCTTATTTTCTGTCTAATCTCAAAGGTAAATGGTAATAACTAATAATGCTCATGATTGGTTTGGTGGCATCGTCAAACTTCATAACATTCCTTTCCAATTCAGAGTTCAGTGGTTAAACTTTATAAACAAATCCACTCTCTTTGCATGTCTTTTCTTTTCACTGTTCAGAAAATTAATCCTGGTAGGACATTCAACCAGATCAATAGAATGATAAACATGATTCAATTAATTTTTTTTAAAATAATTATTTATTATTGATGGATGAAATGGGATGCGACCCGTAAATCCGATCCAAATGAACTTAAGTGTCGACTTGAATATTTAAAGGTCTGAATTGCAAACTAAGAGGAAAATTGGCAACCTCTTAGTTCATCGATCTTAAATGAGCTTAGGAGAGGTCTCATCGGACAACAACTTTCAACCCAGTAAGTTCCGATCCATCTCATGCACCTTCTATGTCATGACTAAATGTCTACGAGTCTTTACATACAATATGAACCTAAAATCACTCTTCATGGGAAGGTCGTGGCATTGGTTTGATGGTCGTTAACAAGCTCATAACTCTCGCACTACAAACGTGCATGGTAATGTATCCAAACTTAGGAAAACTCCATGATTTTGGGAGTAATTGGCGGGATGATCTTACAATTATCCTAATTGCTCACTTTTCCGTAATTAAGATTCACTTTAACGAGGTAACTCATTATTCGGTGTGCATTATTGAATCACACACGATTGTAGGACAGATTGATCTAATTGCATAAAAAAACTTCCTAAGGAAATAATGTCTTAAGCATTGAAGTTATTCTCAGGGCGACAACTCATTTCGATGATCTGTTTTTTTCTTTTTAGTTGTGATTTCAGCTGCCATCACTGTTTGGGATGATCCAAAAATCATTTTTTAACTCCATCAATGAAATAATAATTCAATTAATAAAAATTTATGGAGAAAAAGAGGGGGAGGTATCAAGTTGGGTTCTCGAATAGTCCTTTTGACTGCTTGGCTGTATGCAAGAGACGAGCGGAAGGAGAGGCGACGGAGACGGAGCTCTGTGTTTGCACTGGAAATCCACATAGAATGGTCCAGTGGTCTTCTAGGTGACAACTTTTGGGCCCACAAATTTTCCTCCCCATACCGTGGGCCGAACCTGCTTGATTTTCTTTTGTCTCTTCCCAATAACTTTGCCCTTCTTTATTCATCCTTTCTTAACTTTTCAATTTTCATTTAAAAGAAAACATTTATTTAAAAAAAAAGAAAAAGAAAAATCCACTTGTACTTGGTCATGAAGGGCCATCAAAAATATCCAAAAAGTAGAAGAAAAGAAAAGGTCAATGTGTGCCTTTTTCACCCTTTGTTATTGGTTTTAGTCGAAGAAGGTCAGATATCAGTTCCGAAAAATTTCAGCATCTAAAAATAGGCACTCCCTCACAACTAGATATCATTCTTTAATTAGATATTTAGATGTATTTTTCTGTATTATCCCACTTTATTAGAAGTCTAAAAGTATATACATATTTTGAAAGGGTGATTAAAGAATATTTTAGGGGAGAAAAAAATAACTATCTTAATTTTTTGTAACATGATAGTTGGTGATTTATATTTAGTAAATTCAGTCGTATTAATTGCAAGAAAAATTCTATAAAAGCTGAGATGGCGTCAAGATTTAAAAAAATAATTTGAAACAAATAGCGACAAAAAAAAAAAAGAAGAAAAAGATCATGGTACGTCGTATTTTAAAATTAAACTTCTGAAGACCCTATAATAATTTGAGACATTAAAACTCCATGATATTATAACTATAAATTAAAAACATAAAATTTAAGTAAATTTAATTAATTTTTTAAAAAGGAAATTAAGATTGGTACTTTTAGTCTCTTACTTTTTTCTTTTTTACTAGTCTAGTCAAAAACATTTTTTTTTTATAGATTTTTTTTGGTCCTCTACCAATGTCTTTTAGTGACTTTGGTTCGTATTGATTTATTTTGGTTTTTGGTCCTCCATATTTTTTTTTACACAAATGATCCAAATGACTAGAAAATATGTTTTTAAGAGTTTTTTGACCAGACAAAGAAGGGTATTCTAGGGATTTCATAAGATAAATTATCATTTTTTAACCTCCACTCTTTTTTTGAATCTTTTTTTGTTCTCTACTTTTTTAAATTTTTTTCGTCATTGGTACTTACTGTAAATTCTTAAAAGTAGAAATTTTGCTTATAATGATTTGAACCTTGACATTCACATTTTAGGTAAAAAGCTTTAATCAACTCAACCATCAATAGATTTTGTTTTATTTTCACATCTAATAGAATATATTATTTTTTATAAAAATTCAACTCAAATATTAAATATAATCTCACAATAAATCATTCGCATATCAATTTTCAATATGCATATTTCAAAAACAATTTTTATGTATGTACATATAATTATATTGATACGCCTATAATTTCTATAGATTTTTGTACATGTGAATTTTATAACCTAATTATTTTTATTTAATTAAACTAAAAGTTTTAGTTATAATAATGTAAAAAATTAGCAGAGGGGTTAAGGTTAGTTAGAAAATAAAATACATAATGGACTAAAAAAAAGTAAAATAACTGAAAGTTATTATAACACAAAAATAAAATAATAGAGGGAGGATTAAAGATATCAATCTTCGACACTATTATAATTGGAAATTTTAGTTTAATAACATAAAATAATTAGGATGTAAAGCACATGTATACAAAAAACTTTAAAAATTATATATATGTCAAATATAATTTTGAATATATATATATATATATATATATATATATATATATATGCGGTTTTGCTAAGGAGCGCGCCTTACTGCGCGCTCCAACCGTTATCGTAATGGAATTCTTGCTACAGTGCTCAAGCAGCCAACCAAGCGGAGCAAGAATTCCGTTACGGTAACGGTTGGAGCGCTCATTAAGGGGCGCTCCGGAGCGTATCTTAGCAAATCCGTATATATATAAGTTGTTTTTTAAATTCAAATATTAAAAATTGATATGTGAATGATTTCTTGTGAGATTAAATTTAATATTTAAGAGGAATTTTTATTGAAAACAATATAAACTATTAGATGAGAAAATAGAAGGAAAGATATTGATGGTTAAGTTGGTAAAAATCTTTCATAGCAGAAAATTTTATTTTTAAGAATTTACATGCAGGACTAAATAAAATTAAAAAAATTGGAGTAAATTTTTTTTTTTAAAAAAAACTTTTATTAAAAAAAACTTTTATTATTTTTAATTTTTTTTGTAATTCTATTCAAATGGAGCCTATGTTATGCCACTGGGAGCTTAAATTTGCTATTCGTTCATTTGGAATTCCTTGATCCATAAGGGGGAGTTTTCTTTTCCTCGTGTCTGGATTAGAGTGGAATTTCTAGGGAAGTTTACCTCACTGTTTGTAAATTTGTTTAATGACAACTCATTTAAAAGAAAAAAAACAGAAGATTTCTTATATTATTCTTATCTAATTAAATAAGAATTTTGTTTTCTTAACTTAATTTGATCAACTAATTTATTTCCTTTTTATGTTGATGTTAATTATTGTATGACTGATTATCAAAATGAAAAATATAGATATTTCATGCTCTTTCAATTCAAAATTAAATGTTCACTTTAATTTTTTTTTGTTATTTTTTACTTTTAATTTTAATCAGTTTCACTCTACATTTACTTTGAGCTATTTCGAAATACTATTTTAAACACATTTTCTTACTACATGACTCCCTCCATCAGTAAACGAATGTTCTATATTCCATTTTGGGTTGTCCGAACTTGAATGTTTCGTTTTTTAAATTAGTAAAAATTTTATTAAGAAAATTACCAATGTAATGGGTTAATGAACTACGTTGAACCTTTTTTTTTATTAAAATGAGTGTAAATCAAAATGAGACATTCAATTTTGGATGAACACGGGAGTATAAATTTATTAACAAGCTGAAAATTCTTTACTTATTTGTTTATTTTTATAAATTTAAAATGAACCTAAGAAGAATGTACATATAATAAAGTATGAATAAAACTATGATGGAAACAAAAGTTGCACCAAAAGATGCTTAAAAAAAAAAAACAAAAAACTTATCAACGTGACACCATACGACCCAAAAGAGGACGTGAAGTGTGCAAAATTTAGATTTTTTTATTGGAAGTGACCATATATATATATATATATATATATATATATATTTTGAATGATTGGACGCTTTAGGACTTAACCTCTAATTAATTTTGAGATTTGGTTCTTAACCCTTTTTTAGTCTTGTTGGTTCTCAAATAAATTATGATTGTATAACTTGATCCTTCTAATTGTATTCTTGAAAAAAATCACTTGAAAAGTTCATTTAACAATCATCTTATCAAATTAAAGGGTAAATTTAATATTACACTATTCAAGCAAAAAATGAGCACTAATTGAAATCGTTCTGAGCTAAATGTCGATTTCTAACTCATCAAGAAATGAAATTTAGCTAAGTTAAAAACCTAAATTTAGCTCGAAAATATTTCAATTAATATCATTTATGACTGTTTCAACAATGTAGTATCAAATTTGTCCCAATTACTTTAATCAAGTGATAGTTAATTTGATATATTTTTTAAAAAATACGATAAGAAGGATCAAATTATATATTCATAATTTATTTAAAAACCCACATTGTCAAAAAATACCAAAACGCTATACTGATCCAAGTTGATACTAAAACATCCATTTTTTTCTTTATTTATTAAGACTTTTGATCGTTGGTCAACCCCCTCATTCCATCTTTCCTCTAGGGGTGAGCAGCGGGTCGGTTAACCGAATCGAACCGATTCAACCCGACGTGAAACGGTTTGAGATGGATTGGGTTTTTCGGTTAATGGTTCGATTTGAAACCGAATTGAATTATATTTGGGTTGGGTTCGGTTGGATCATAGGAATGAGAAAAAACCGTCGGTTAATCGACAATTTTTTTACTATTACAGGCTTCAAATATTGCAATATATAGTTTTAGCTCGGTGGTAGAATGCTTGACTTTTGTTGAAGTAGTCCAAGGTTCGATTCCCACACGTATCATTTTATTTTTCTTCTGATTATTTTTATTTTTATTTTTCTTCTAAAATTATTTTTTTCGTTCAACTACCGCTTTCTTTTCAACACCAATACATTTTTTTCCCATTATTTGTAATTTATATTTTCATTTTT
>JAOXNR010053132.1:0-14868 GCA_028571225.1 Parsonsia alboflavescens
ATAGATCACTATATATATATATATATATATATATATATATATATATATATATATATATTTTTATATTTATGTAAACACGGTTGATGATTTGCTAATGGCAATAACATTTTTAAACTTTCCATCAAAACGACATCGTTTTGAAATTGAACCTCAGCCTCTTTGAATCAGTTTCATTCTCGTCTTGAGATAGAAACGAGAGTCCCCCAAATCCTTCCACCAAACCCTCGCCCCCCAAATTTTCCCGATGTCATCTTTATCGATTTTTCTTCCTCATCCAAAATTTATCGGAGAACTTGTTGGAAGAAAGAACTCGCAGTGAACACACCTAGAAGAAAGAGGAGGCAGCGCCAGCGATTAGGTTGGTAGTGGTAAGGAAGGACTCTAATGGGAAGGGTGTGCTTGGATGGCAAGATAGCAAATAGTTTGGTGTGTTGATTTCAGGGAGTGCTGCCTTAGAGTTATTTCATAAAAACAGAAAATCGTCAGAAGATTTCCTCCGCAAAACATTCACCTGGGTATTCTTTCTCTATCGGTTGATTTTGCAGAGCTGGCAACGATGACGATGTGGATTGTTCTTTCTTCTCTAGCAAATTTTTCAGAGCACCGGCAGTTAATGTGAAAATTGTGGGCTATTCATTCTCTAGCAGAGATGACTAGAAATCATGATTCTGTAAATCAGTTTCTCCGACAAATCAAACTAAACTTCTTAAAGCACTCTCGCCGGCTGAAGGACAAATAAATCATATTGTGGGCTATTCTTTCTTCTCCAACAAATTTTACAGGTCAAGCAACCCTCTTTTCCGATTGATAGGTTTTTTAAGCGATATTTTTACCATAATGACATTCTGTCATATTTGTTTATTTTAAATGTGGTGTGGGAAGTGTGTTAATTTACTTGCGAACATCTTTGATTACTAGTGATTTAAGCTATATAAAGGTTTGTAAAAATGCCGACTTGGCATTTCCAGCCAAACTTGAGTTATGGCTGAGTAAAATTTTGATTCCTTAGGGATTAGATGTTCAGATAGTTTGGTTTTAGTTGTACATTCATTTGTCCTCTGCTCATATCGGTGAAATGTTGGAATATATTTTTAGTTAATGTGAATTTTTATATTTGGACCACTAGCATTGGATGGAATTGATGCAAGTTTTTAAGGATTTTTTTCTCATGAAAAAGATGATCAGGTTTGTCTATGAAATATAGTAATCTATCAAAATTTTGATAACTGTTGTTAGTATGTTCTGGTGGCTTTTAAAAGCTTACTAAAATCTTTTTCCCTTATGATCTTTCCAGAACAAATGGGTGTAAGGGGGAAGGATTTGAGCTAAACCTTCTATTAATTCACATTAATTGTCACAATAAAATGCTTCAGAAATTAGAACAAAAAATATGCTTATAAGCGTGAAAACAATTCAGCATACCAACTTCTTAACTGCCTGTCTAACCATGTTTTAATTCCTCCCACGATGAACCCACATGCTGAAATCAGATACTATATCAGATGCTTTTTGTTTATAATTTGTTAAACTAAATGTACAGTGCTCAATGTCTATTTTTTCTTTTGCTTTTTGTTCCTTTTTATGAACTGAAAAGTTATATGTTGATTGTATTTGACATTTATATTCAAAGACAAACCTTATCTTTGTAGATTTTGAAAATGGAAGAACAGGTATCCTCATCTCAATTGTTCACTAGACCAGTAGTAAATGACAATTAATCAAGGATTTTTCAAGAGTTTTCTATAATTGAGGAAGTCTTCAATTTTTATAATGTATATGTTCGAGAGTGTGGGTTCAGTGCAAGATCAAGTAACAACAAATTTAAATCTGGAGAAAACGAAACGATATGGAAGAAGTTCTTTTGCCCTAAGGAAGGCAAGACAATAAAATATTATCCAAAAAGGTTGCAAGATGATACCCAAAAAAGGTTTGAAAGGAATCGATTTGTGATACGCATTGGTGTAAAGTGAAGCTAACACTGGTGAAAAGACAACAGGTCTGAATTGGATTGTAAGTTCTTTTTTTGAAGAGCATAATCACTCTCTTTTGACTATAATCACTCTCTTTTGACTCCCTCAGAGGTACATCTTTTAAGGTCTCACAGAAAAGTATCAATTGGGATGAAAAATCTAAATTTGCAACGTTCAGAGGCAAATGTACCGATGTGTCAACAAATTTGGATTATGGAGATTAAATTTGGTGGTCCTGAATATATGGGATGTATAGAAAAAGATTTTTGAAACTTCAAAACACAAATTGATGAGGCAGAAAAAGGGTTTGATGCTAAAAGTTTGTTGGAATTTTTTTCAAAGAAGAAAGTGAAGATGACTCCTTTTTTTCCACTTTGAAGTTGATAATGAAAAAAGGTTGGTTCGTTGTTTTTTGGCAAATCCCATTGCTAGGAAATCTTATGAGATGTTTGGAGATGTTGTGGTGTTTGATACAACATATAATACAAACAAATACAGCATGGTTTTTGCTCCTATCGCTGGAGTAAATCATCATGGTCATACCATTCTCTTTGGTTGTGCCTTCCTGTGATGAAAAGACCAAGTCCTTCATTTGGGGATTCAACACAACAAAAGGAGCAATTATGACAATCATTACGGACTAGGATCCTGCAATGATGAAGGCTATAGCACAAATCTTCCTTCCGACAGCTCATAGGTATTATACATGGCATATTTTGAACAAGTGTTCAAAGAAACTAGATTCAAATCTGTATTGTGACAATTATGAGCACTTCAGAAGCATTATTTTTAATCGTGAGAATGCATTAGAATTGAAGCATGGTGGGTGATTTGTTGAAGGAAACTAGTCTTGAAAGTAATGAATGTTTGGCTGACTTATATGAGATCCGTCACAAATGTTTTCTTGCTTATGTGAACAAATTCTTTAGTGCTAGAATGAGCAATAGTCAATGTGCTGAGAGTGCATATGCATTTTTTAAGAGATATATCGATAAAATGAATAGTTTGATGGGATTTGTCTCTCGATTTAATAGAGCTCTTAATCACCAAAAGCACAGGGGGTTGGTAGCAGATCATGTTGTTGTAGATGAATAACCAAAGCTAAAAACATCTTATCTAATGGAAAAACAAATGGATAAAATTTACACAAAACATAATTTTCAAATCTTTGAAGGGGAGATATTTGAAATCGGGCCTACACCATAAATTGCACATTTGAGAATTAAGGCATTGCCATTTGTACTATCAAGAGGGTTGAGGATGATTATTCAAATAAAGGTAGAAAAATTCATCACAATAAAAAAACAGACCTTGTATTTTGCTGTTGTAAGAAGTTTGAGATTGAAGTTCTGCCTTGTAGGCATATCATGGTATATTTTCGCAAAAAATAGGTAATTCATTTACCGAATTCTTACATCTTGACAAAGTTGACTAAAAGTGCAAGAATTGGACATGGCGATAAGCAAGCTGAAAGGAATGCCTATGATGTTACGACCTGCACATTTGTCTCATTATTTCTCAGGTATAGTTGAGAAAGCACCTTTAAATAGTGAAACCTATGAACTTGCCTTAAATGAGCTAAAGGTGCTCACAAAAGATATATGAGATAGATAGTTCAAAGAATATCTCTTAATCAGCTCGGAATGCGTCGAAACAATTAGTAAGTATTTGCAATCCTGTACAAGTAAAAGCTAAATGATGTGAGAAAAGACTTAAATCAGGAAAAGAGAAGATAGTTCCAAAGATGAGGCTATGGCTTTGATACCATTGGGGTTTAGGACACTGCCCTCGACATAGTTTATCCCGAGTACTTCTTCCCCTATAGCAATCCCTCGCAAACGGGTACTCTTTTCCTCTAACTCCTTGTTCGAGGATAATGCCTGCGTACACTAACATGGCTGCTATAGATCACCTATAACTAGGGAACACTGATGGGATATAGACTCTTTTTGGAATTCAAAAGGATTTCGAGAGAGAAAGAAAGATTTAGAATAAGATTTAGAATACCATCGATAAGAAAGCACTCATGTTATTATTGATAGGGAAAATATTTTACAATAGACTTAAAAACTATAGACACTCTGAAGACTTGATTGTTCAAGGACTAGGAACGATTCTAACTTGTTTCTAGCTTACGGAGACATGACTTTCCAATCCTTAATATAGAGGACCGGTCCTTACAAATTCAAAAGACAAAATGATATTTTCTACCTAGGATAAAACAAACCTTTCAATCTAGGATCACATAACAACCGAAAATGACAAGGTAAACTTCTTCTTGTGAGGGCTGCTGATTCATGCTTGTGATGACCAAGCTTGATCCGTGATGTCTTGGCTGCTGCATGGTGAGATAAAAAAAACATTCACAAGATAGAGAAAGGCTACAAAACAAAAATAAAAGACAAAATACATAGGAAATACCAAGGTTGTCCTTATGTGATGAGTGGTCTTATTCTTGTGACAACCGAATCTTGCAAGGTGATGACTAAGCTACATCTTTTGGTGACTTGGCCGGTGATTTTCGTCAATGATGAGGGATGATGCCAAGTATCCTTGTGGCATGTGAAATGAAGATTCCTTCTTGTGTTGATAACAAAAATTTTTCATTCTTGAGTTGATTGCCGAGATGCTCCCTTGGTGATGACTAGGTGTGATTTTGTGATGACATGGCTAACGAATCCTTGCATGGTGGGCAAGTATTCTCTTGACTAAGCCTTTTCCCCATGTGGTTCCAATAGTAGGCTTCTGTGAATGGAACTTCCCAGTGTGTTTGATACCCATCCCATCTGATTTCTCCTTCTGGCTTACTGTCTTCTAAGAAGTTCATGTGACTCGGTGATTCTTTTAGTGAACTATTCTTGGACTTCAAGTAGACGAAGAGCTTTTTGCTTGCTAAAACCACCGATGGGTGTGTTAGAGGTTCTTCAATCAAGATCCATTTGCTAATCCTTGGAGACGGCATTGGCTTGTAATATGGCTTCTGGAAATTCATGTGTTTTGCCATAACATAATCTAAGTGCACAATGTACACCTGATATGTTTTCCTTAGATCATTGTGAAGCTTTTGGCAACAATCTTCACACCAATCTTCAGAGGACTAAAAGAGAGTATAATAATGCCACAACAATGTGTTGGAGAATTGATTTGGATTGGCAAAGAAAATCTTGAACTTGTGGATTTCGATTTCTATAGGATAATAACATAAAATTGCTAACGTCCATAGATACCAAAATCTTTCTTCGGTAAGAGGCCCTGCATGGGAAAAAATTATAATGTTGGCATAAAAGTAGTCAAGGTCAAAGGTTGCTTCATTTAATTGGCCATGGCGGGCTATTTCTTGGTGTTTGAATACAGTCTCCCAGGCATAGTTTTTGGACTTGGTCAACTGTTTCACAATGGGATAATTCAGGTGGTTGGAATTCTGGGATAATTCAGGTGGTCGGAATTCTAGGATAGTGAAGATGAAGGGTATAGGCTTCGGTATGCTTCCAAAGAACAGGGTAGGCAAAGGTTTCTTTTTTGGTCTAGATAATAGGTCGACTAGGATATTTGAGTCTTCTTTAATGTGTTAAACTTGGAACTGGTATTTGGAGAACCAATCTTTCAGGCGAAGGAGTTGTGGTTCAAGAATGGCTTTGATTTTTTAATTCCATGATCTTCGGGAAAGAGGAATTATCCATCTGCACTGTGAACTCATAACTGATCAAATGAAACTCAAAATTTTTGATCCCATACTTGACTACTAGAATCTTCTTGATGGTGGTGTGATAGTTTTTCTCAGCATCCTTAAACTGGCCACTAGCATGTCCGCAATAATGTTTCTGACCATTGAGCTATTCAATGAGGATTGCTCCCCAAAACTCATCATTTGCATCTGTTTGTAAGATCCTGTGACCTGTGGAAGGAATATGAAGAGGAGGAGGTTTTTGACATATTTGCTTGAGGGCTTGGACAGCTTTGGTCTGTTCATGGCTCCATGGAGGTGGGTTCTTTTTCATTAGTTTTGATAACTGATTGGTGTATTTTGTGGAGTTAGGCAGGAAGGATTTGATGTAGTTGATGATGCAAAGGAATTATTTGATTTCTTTTACGAATAGGTTTTCATCAGGGAAGGAAAGAAGGGTTTCGACAAGGTGAGGGCCAAGCTGGATTTTTCCATCAGTAATTTTCATGCCAAGGTATTCAACTTCTTGAAGACAATTGAAACTTTTCTTTTCTGATATCATGATACCTTGATTTTTTACGATGTCAAAGAACTGTTCTAACAGTGACAAATAGGCTTCATCGTCTTTAGAAAAGAGAAGGATATCATCAATGTAAATCAAAGCACTATGAAGGATAGGCTGAAAGATTTTGGTCATGGCTTTTTGAAAAATCGAAGGGGCTACCTTTAGTCCAAATGGGCACTTTCCATTGATACTGAGCATTAGGAATGCAAAAAATAGTTTTATAACGTTCATCAGGTGCAATTCCTGATTATCAAAAATCAGCTTTCAAATCAAATTTTGAAAATATTTTTGCTCCCACCAATTGAGTAAAAAGGTTTTGAATCCTTGAGAGTGGAAACTTGTCATCTCTTAAAAACTGGTTAAGAGGTTTGTGATCAATTACTAACCTTTTCTTACCTCTGATCTGCTCACTTCTTTTGTTCACATAAAATGCCTGACAGGCCCAACTTGAAGAAGTCGGTTCGATCAGTCCTTACTTTAACAGCTGTGAGCATTCTTGTTGAGCAAGTTTGAGATCGTCTAGAGTTATCCCAGGATGTGTTGCTTTGGTAGGATTAATATCCTCATTAAGCTTGAAAGGAAGCTTAACAAAGAATTCCTTATTCTGCCAAAGCGGCTGCTTGTGCTTAAAGTTTGCATGAGAATCAACACAAAATTCTGTTAAAATGTTAGCTATAAATTGAAATTTACCTGTAATGTCATAAAGAGCAAACATATTAGTAACAGGAGTATAGGGTTGAAATTGATGTTTATATCGGATTCCCTACGGAAGAACTCTCAGTCTTCCCGCTTTAGCATATGTATCCCATCTGATAAGAACATCCTTACGGTGAAGTTTATTTCCAAAGACCTTTACCCAAATGATGCACTCTGGAAAGAACTTTATTCCCATCTGTTGTTTGGAAATAAGACTAGCTTGAAAGATTTCTCCATTGGCTGCTTGAAACTAAGCATCAGTATTGCTCCAGTATTCTGTTGGAAGAATATTTAAATTTATCATGATCTTCATGGCTCCTGTGTCTAAGAATCTAATGGCTTTGACCAGTTGAGCATACTTAAACGTCAATAGAGAAACCTGTAATATCTGGAGTATCTTTAACAGTAAAAATTGGTAAACATGATTCTTCTTCTGAATCGTTTTTTGATGCTTCAAATTCAGAATCTGTAATTTCAATGGCAAAGGCTGTGTCCTGATCTAGATGACTTTACTTTGAGAACACAGATTCAAAGTCAGATTCTGGATGGTCAATCATTAGTTGTGAAACGAGCTTTGAAGCTTTGGCCTTCTTGTTCGGACAGTTCTTTGCGAAGTGGCCCTTCTTCTTACGAATGAAGCACTTTTCTGACTTGGGCTTCCTTGAGGCCTTCCCTCTGAAGTACCTGAGATTCTTCTTTGATTTGTACTTCTTCTTGCTAGGAAACTTCTGCATCTTTTTGTAGCTGCACTTCTTTGGCTTTGAGCAACCAATCTTGTAGTTTCTGTTGCAAATCTGCTCAAGCTTCCTTTTCCAATGAAAGAAGTTTTCAACAACCTTTCTTCTTTCACAGAGTTTGTCTGAGCAAGTGAACGTAGCTTGATGAATTTTTGCAAGTCCAAGAGTTGCCAATTTGCTGCCAGAGAGTTTGACCATCTTGTTCAACTCTGGCTGGATCTCGTCTGGAAATGATGCAATGTATACTTGCTTGAGATTTAGATCTCTCATATCACCAAGGCGATAGTAGATTTATGTCATTCTTTTGTAGTGCTTGTTGAGATCTTTTGGCTTTTAAAGAACAACATTTCAACTTGAAGAAGTCTTGCCTTGCCTGCTTAATCTCCAAAGAATAGTCACCTACAAATTCTTTGAATATAATGTTAATCCATTAGTCCAAAGAACCTGTAAGTAACTGATTTCTCCCATAGGCATCTAATGAGATAAACCAATCATGTAGAGTACCAACTGCACAACTAAAAAATTCAGAAAGAATATTGTTTCGAGGTACTCCCTTTAACAATTGTGTGTTGATCCATGCAGATATTTCTTGGAATCTTTCACGCTTATTGTCAATGGAGATATCATAAAAAATGAAGCAAGTAGTCCCAGATGATTTTCCTGTAGGAGTTGGCTGTGGAGGCAGAGGTTCATGATGGACCATAGATTCATCTTCTACTTCTTCTTCTTGGCCAAACCTAGCGCATGAGGTTGATCCTAAGGGACCTAAAGTGGTCATGAGAATTCCTGTGGCATCCATCTTTTCGTCTCCTGACTCTGTGCAATCAGAAATGCCTCCTGAGGATGCTGTTGACATTTAATCTTCACTTGAGCTGCCAGATAATGTTTGGGCCTCATTAGTTGGATCTGACACCCCTAGTTGCAGAGAAGGATTTGTTGGGGCAGGATCAGGCTATTTTATAGAGCTTGCTGGGTAGGTTCTTGTTGAATTGGAGCTCTAGATTCTCCTTTCCTTGGAAATGCATATTGGTTTTCGTCAAGTCGAAGTGGCTCTTTAGCCTTCTCTTCTTGGATATATCTGTTCCCTTTGGGCTGAAAGGTTTCAAACTAAGGAGTTCGTGAAAGTTTTTTCCTCGGTGCTAGATGAACATAAAGATGCTCTCTTGCCCAGTTGGCCCAAAAGTTACAGTCAGGAATTCTTTCGGCTTAATGTCTAGCAAGACTTAGCAGTCTGCAAAAAAGTGGAGTCGGCATGTGAAAAGTTGGCGGATTGGTTACCATGCCGAACATTGAAAACCCCTGTGATGGGGATAATGGAACAGGAGCAGTTTGAGACTTCTGCCTTTCATATTTCTCAATTTGTCTCTTCAAATCACAAATCTCCTGATGTTTCTTGTTGAACTCGTTGTAGTAACTGGTGCCGGTACAAATCATCACCTTTAAGTCCTGATCAAGAGCTTTGTGTCTCTCTAGCATTTCATTGTATCTTTTTTCCACATGGTCAATCTTTCTTTCAACCTCATTGACTCTATCATCAATTCTTGTGAGCATGCGATTTTGGACTATGGAGTTGTTAGTCTGCCAGTTTAGAACTTCTTTTGTCTGGTTTAGAGGAATATGTCTTCCATATTCATTGACTGCCTTTTCAATGACATAGGCCTTGGACGCCTTTCTTTCAGCCTCGTCTACTCTTCTTTCCAAAGGTGGAAAAGTATCAGCATATGGACTCCTAGAGGGCTGGTCCATCATGCATGGGATTGGTGCCAGTTGTCTTGGCCTTTTCTATCTGCTTGCAATAAGGAAATGACTCGAAGAAGTCCATCATATTCCTCAGAATTTTCTTAATAGATGGTAGGACAGATGGAGGGCTTTCTTTATTCATTGATAGTGTTGACGTCTTGGGATATGGCAAAAAAAAATCCTTCAGATTGAAGGGTTTCGGAATTAGCATTGCCATGGCCTTGTCTTCATCATCATGAGGATGTCAGTATGAATATCTACCATTTTTATTTTTACTCTTTTTTTGGCATCTCCTTGGGACTTCATCATCGTCAAAGGAATCTTCAGCACGCGAGCATTCTAGATCATGAAGTCCAGATCCAGGAATATCCTATAAAAAGTGGCCGTTGACATGTGAAGAATAGCTCGGTTTTGCTAGATGGTTGTAGGAGAACATCGGACATCGGGCATCTTTTCTGTATGCTGAGGTTTGATTTATCACATGGAGTGATCATCAGCTAAGTGAAAATCTGGTTAGGTTCCTCCTTCAGCGAAATCTTGAATGATGTTTTTACACATCCGTGAAGTAGCCTTCGAAAGGCTGAGAGAGTGGCTCTCACAGGTTCTTCTTATTAGTGAAGGTTTTCATAGTTGGTAATCCAATCAACAGGCATGAGTTTTTCAAGATCTGCTCTTCTGATCTGTCTTGGAATTTTGACTAGGATGGGAACCTCTGTGGCAGAATCTACCAATATCATCAAGGCTTCTAATGATCCGCTATTTTTCAAGTCTAGGGCATGATTCTGCAATCTGTACACCATCTGGTGGTGTAAGGTGGCCATCACTGAGATGGGAACGAGAGATGTCCCTGAAAGCTGGAGCTGCACCTTAAGAGCTATGCACAAATTTGGGTCTTGGATAGAAATAGCATAATTTGGGAACAATGTTAGGACAATACTCCCCGAATTAAGGGTTGTAATGATTGTGCCGATGACAGCCTGCTCATAAGACAATAGCCTTGAGTCTAGGACTGCAATACAAGCTGTAACTGGGTGGCCTTTCCTCCCACCACATGTGAGAACGAGTCTGACACCATCAAGGTGAAGGTGTGTGTACCCATCAACTCTCCATCGTGCCACCATCTTTGGCAGTATGTTAAGAGTAACATACTATTCCTTTGTTGAGAAAGGAATATTACACTGGTCTAGTTTTGAAGACTAGACATATTCTTTCCTCTTTGGGGTTGTAGCTTTAAGAAGCTGCCAGATCGACTTGATGCCTGGAGAAAAAGATCCTCTCTTTTTGTAAATATCGTTGGTTCTGATCAAAGGATTAATGGCTTCCTCAACTGAGACTGACTTTGGAATTGTAAAAAACTCAGCAAGATTACCGATATTTGCTGAATGTAAACTACGCTTAGGTAAAGACAAAGAACTGGAAATTTGTACAAATTGAGAACTAGAACTTGAGGAGGTGTTTTCCATGGTTGAGAGGGGCTCTCTCTACTCTTTCTCTGTCATCCTCAAGGAATCTAAAACCCCCTATTTCTTCCCAACTGCAAAAATGAATTTTGCATACATCAGAATGCTCCTTTTTGTCGAGGATATGGACTTTGAGGGCAATCACATGACAAAAGAAATTGTCCTAAATTAAATGAAAAGTAATATTGTTATTGATTTTTATTGTTTGCCTGAAGTTAAATTGTCCTAAAATTGTTTTTTTTTCTTCATGATCTACCATAGATGACAAAAGCTTTAATTTAGAGTCTTTTGATGAAGAGGAACTAGAATCTCAAGCATGAATTGGCTCATCTAGTCCTTGTTGAAGTCTATTTTGTCATATCTAATAATTTTACCTTTACATAAAAGTTTTTTATTTGTTTGGCCTCAACCAGGATCAAGTGTTATTGCATTATCAAAAAAATTCTCTTTAACATGAGTAAGAAGTCTTGGAAAGCAAGGTTTATGGTATATTTCATCACTTTTCTTTGCGTGAGTGAATAACTATTGGCTTATTTATGTGAATATTGTCTTATTTTGGCTCTTCGTTTTTATGCATATGCAAGCTTCCATCTTGGCATGAGAAGTGATACGGTAGCTGGGAGGTATATTATGTTGATAAAGTTATGTAATGGACTGTTTTTAGTTTACTGTTAGTGGAATAATTGAGATGAGTGGATGTTGTACTGCATTTCAATTTGGTATAAAGATAAATGTATTTTTCATATTGTTGTTACTATTGAAAGAATATCTTAGATTTTAAAAAAGTTTGCAATAGTGCTTCTTGTTATTTGATATTTGTATTACAAGTCAAATTTATGGTCTCTATTTTTTATGTGGTGGCCAAGTTGAGAATTTGATATTTTGTCACTAGGTTGATTCAAGCTAGCAATTGATTTTGGTCAAGATTAATTAGATTCTGAATAACATAGACCTCATATTGAGGAACAATTGCTTCTGGAGTTCAATCATAACAATTTATATTTTTCTTCATTCCAATATAGTACAGCCCAAATGGCATCAGTTTTCTGTCCAAATCTTCAATTAGGTCTGCTAATGACATTACTTGTTACATATTCAATGGTAGTTTCTACTTCTTCTTCTAGTAATTTCAACATCCATAGGAATGAACAAATATTAGCATGCTTTATAGTTAGATCAAGGTTGTTTTGATTTTGAAACCTTGGGGCTTAGCAAAAGCTATTAAAAGAGAAGTAAAGATCTCAACAATAATTAAGAGAAAGATTAGAAGAACCAAATTTCCAGTAAACAAAGGTTAACATAGCAATCATACACATAGTTTATCAAAAACAGTTACATTCGAAGAAAATTTCAAATGACTCCTTCACACCTAACCTAAAGCAACTCCTATGTCGGTAACAAGCACAAGAAGGCAATAAATTATCTTCCGCTTTTCATTCTTACTCCTGTCTTTTCGATGCTTGATAATCTTGAGTAACTTTTCGACATTGGCATTCAAATTGTAACTAGCTTCCAGAATTTTTATAACATTGGCATTTAACTCTTGCAGGAGAATTTGTGTCTCCCAATTAAAGTCATTAGATAGAAGTTCATAATCCCAATAAAAACTTCCACAACTCATCTCATATTATAAAGAGATGAAACAATAACATGATTAAAATTAGGTTTTTGTCAAAACTTATTTTAATGCAATAAATGCAAAATCATGATTCTTCATATATCTTACCTTCTTATTATAGCACTTCCAATTTTCGGTTTGGAAATTTCTCGATGTGTGATATCCTTGGCCTCATGTATCCTCGACATTCACATTTTCCTTGCAAAACAATATCGTTTGTGTTAGATATAGATATTGCATCTAAATAAATGAAAAGGATAAAGATGGCATCGAAAAGATGAAATCCAAGTAATACATAATGTGTTTCAAGTAGTTTAGATTATGTGGATTGGAAATTCATGACTCTAGGTATAGAACAAGGCAAGATGGATGTACAACTAGAACCAAACTATCAAAACTTCTAATCCCTAAGGAATCAAAATTTTACTCAGCCATAACTGAAGTCGGTAGGCTAAATTGTTTTCACCTTTATAAGCATATTTTTCGCTCTAATTTCTAAAACATTTTATTGTGACAATTAATGTGAATTAATAGAAGGTTTAGCTCAAATCCTTCCCCTTACACCCATTTGTTTTTTTTGGAAAGTTCATAAGGAAAAAAGATTTTAGTAAGCTTTTAACAGCCACCGGAACATATGAACATTAATTATCAAACTTCTCATAGATTACTATATTTCATAAACAAACTTGGCCATCTTTTTTATGAGAAAAAATCCTTAAAAACGTGCATCAATTCCATCCAATGCTAGTGGTCCAGATATATATATTCACATTAACTAAAAAGGTAAATAATCCAACAATTCACCAATATGAACAGAGGAGGACAAATGGATGTACAACTAGAACGAAACTACCCAAACGTCTAATCCCTAAGGAATCAAATTTTACTCAGCCATAACTCAAGTTTGATTGGAAATGCCAAGACAGCATTTTTATAGACCCTTATGTAGCTTAAATCACTAACAATCAAAGATGTTAGTAAATAAATTAACACAATTCTCACACCACATTTAAAATAAACGAAGATGACAGAATGTTGTTACCCTTGCTAATTAGGAATATGGTAAAAGTATTTCTTAAGAAACCTATCAATCGAAGAACGAAAAAGACAGTTGGCTGACCTGCAAAATTTGCCGGAGAAGAAAGAACAACCCATAATATGATTTACTTGTCCTTCCACTGGTGAGAATGCTCTAAGAAGTTCAGTTCAATTTGCCAGAGAAACTGATTTACAAAACCATGATTTTCAGTCTTCTCTGCCAGAGAATGAACAGCCCACAATTTTCACATTATTCACATTAACTGTCGACACTCTGAAAAATTTGCCGAAGAAGAAAGAATAGCCCACATCATCACCACCACCGGCTTTGCAAAATCAATTGATAGAGAAATGATAGCCCTTGCAAATGTTTTGAGGAGGAAATTTTCGGAAGATTTTCTTTTTTTATGAAATAAACCTAAGGCCACACTCCCTGAAATCAACACACTGCATTGTTTGCTATCTTTCAGTCCAAGCAGGCCCTCAACATCATAACAAGAGAGTCCTTCCTTACCAGCACCAACCCCATCGTCGGCACTGCCTCTTCTTTCTTCTGGGCATCTCCACGATAGGTTCCTTCTTCCGGCAAGTTCTCCGATTGATTTTGGTTGAGGAAGAAAAATCGATAAAGACATTGTTGGGAGAATTTGGGGGAATCTTGTTTCTGTCTCAAGACACGAATGAAACTAATTGAGAGAGGCTGAGGTTCAATTTCAAAATGACATCGTTTTGATGGAAAGTTTAAAAATGTTGTTACCGTTAGCAAATTATCATCTGCATTTCCTAGGGAGTGAGGAACCCCACACCTTAGCAAAACCAATTTTATATATATTTATATATATATATAGAGAGAGAGAGAGAACTGCTGTTGTGTGCTACCGTGTGCGAGTTTGCACACAATAGCTGTGTGCGAATATAAAAAAAAAAAAAACTCAAACATAAAACGATGTCGTTTCTTCTAGATTTTCAAAAAAAAAAAAAACCACGAGCATCGCAAAGGCCACCAATGCGAGGGGTAGTGAGAGCACAACCGAGAGATCGAGGAGTCGATGACCCAACACTTAGAACCACAGGCCCCACCACCTCACTTTCTCAATTATTTTTTTTTTATGGTGGTGTGTGCACGGCTAACAAGTGGCCTACCAAGGTGGGGTAGTGGGGTACGTCAGTGGTCCGGTGGGATGCCATCGTGTTGGGGTAGGGTTGTGCTCTGGATCTCGTTCCCGGTGGCTGCCACGACGTTGTTCTGCAATTTTTTTTTATTTTTTATAATCCAGGCAAAACGACATTGTTTCATTCCCTAGTTTTCAAAAAAATCCATTCAAAACGATGTCATTTCATGTCCAAGTTTTCAAAAAAACAAATTCGCACACAACAGCA
>JAOXNR010053133.1:0-14866 GCA_028571225.1 Parsonsia alboflavescens
CTTTAACCATTACTTTACATTTACCTTTAAAAAAATGTAAATTAGTTTTCTCTTATTTAGGAAAAAAATTTATTAACTATAATTTTTTTCTTTATTTTACAATTTATTATGATATTTTTGTAATTATATTTTATAAAACAAATTTTTAAAAAAGGGCAAAAAAAAAACTCTTGGCCCATGGAGAGTTGTGCTAGTTTAGGTTAAGCTTTGGAGGATCCTTTTAAATAGTGTGGTCAATTTATTTCAACCCCTTGAATTTTTAGCCAGCAAATTAAGGTGAGTTGGTCCTTTTTGACACCTCTAATACTTATAATATTATTTGTGCCTATTTGGATTATAACTGGTTAGGGAAGAACGAGTTGCAAAAGAATAGGAGAGTGAATTATATATACATAATAGAGATAGTGAAAGTTAAATGAAACAAAAAGAAGATTATGGGATACCAAAGAAATTATTGATAAGGCTTTGGTTCCTACTTATCCTCTAATGTCATGATAATAGCCTCACTAAGAGTATGTTCATGATTATTTTGCTTGCTTCTTTTTGGAAGATATCTTCGTAACTTGAGAATTCAATTAGTGATGATTCTTGACATCTCTTAATTTCGTTTCCAACTTAGAGCAGGGACGACGAATACTTTTTTTTTTTTTTTAGTAGTATCCAGACTAGTTTTCACGCACCTCAATATTTCACTTATCTAGAAGGGTGTTAGTGAGATTTAAATTCAAGACCTATGATATGCAAGTTTGCCGCTCCACCCACTTTGATATCCTTAAAGAGACGGGATGATGAATACTTGATATTGAGCATTTTTGAAACTCTTGTTGGTTGTAGGATTTGAATCAACGAGAAAAATGACAAAAGATAATGTTTTTTGTTAATCGATTATGCCCCTGTTATGACTGTAGGACAAATTATGATGGATTGATTTGCAACTAATAGCATTGCCCGTGAAAAAATGAGTGAATCAGATTTATACATTTGATAAGACTTAACATTGCATGTATTTCTATTGCTGCAATGATGTGGAAAGATTAGATCAATTCCTTTTATGCATAAAAATCTAGACATAAAACTGTGAATTTATTTTCTTGTATATATAGTAATAGTTTGGAATCTTCTCATCATTTTAGAAGTTGGGTTTTGAATTTTGAGCCCTAAATGACTGTTTTTTAGACTTAAAATGAGTGTTATTTTTAATCGTAGTTCAAACGATCAGTTAATTTCAAAAGATTCAATCAAAAGCTCAATGAGTAGTGATAGTCATTCTACTAGTTTCACCTGGTAATCGTTTGAGCTCCTATCGAGTTCACCGGAGGAGGAGGATGATGGAGATAGGGAGGGAAGCTTTTCAGTAACGGGATCAATGGTTTTTACTTGGAGATTTGAGGATTTTGCTTTGAGTAAATTTAGGTATTTGTATCCAAGCAAAAGGAAGGGAACGATGGTGTGTTTTGGTGCAAATGAAAATCGGTATCGTTTTGGACTTCTTTCAAAACGGCATATCAAATTGAGCTGCTATTACGTTGCCGTCAGACACGATCTCTAGGGAAGGCAACGGCACCTTCTCTAGCAAAACTCTATACATGCTAATGAATTCAAAAGCAAGCCATGGTTTCCAAAAAAAGAAATTTTGTAAAAAAATTATGTATCGTATAGTTTTTGTTTTGTATAATAAAATAAGCGAAGTACTAAATGAAGACAAGCGACGTCAACTTCACAAAATCTATCCAATCTCAAAGTTCAAACGGTTTATGAAGTGTCTCGGTTTCCTTTCAATTATTTAGAGTCAGGAAACCACAAAAGCAAAATGTGTTGTGAACCTTTGTCCAGCAAACCCACTCTCAACTTTAAATAATTGGAAATTTCAGAACCACGTTTAATTTCGATTATATATATATATATACATAAAAATGATATAGAGTGTACTGTAAGTCTCAAACTGTTAAAGTTAACCATCAATATTTGACTTTATTTTTTAAAAAATAAAATTTTCAATAAAAAATTTATTTTTTGTAAATGTAATTTATATATTATATTCTAGAAGGATAAACCAAATCCTAAATTATGGATAAAGGACAAGAGAAGAAATTCAAGATGGTGAAGTTTGAAAGAAGGGCAGTAATGGAAAAAACCCAAGAGAGCATGGTATGGGCAAGGAACTTTTAAACAGAATGGAACCTTACAAGAGTACCCAATACTGCATTGATGGAGATAAAGAGGACCACTTTCTTTTCTACAATTTTGTTTTGGCCTTTTTCCCACATCCCACATTTGATCCCAATTGGATATTCTTCTTCTCCTCCTCTTTTTCTTACAGCTACCTCCTGGCAGGGTACCGTGGAAAAACAATTGCCTAGCTAGGCCCCAACGCACACAGCAAAATCTCACATTCAAATAGAGATTCTTTCAAGGTAGGTCTATTAATATATGGTTTTTTAGTTAAAATGATCTTATATATTTGGATCAAAATACTGTTAAATTCATTTTGTTTTTTTTTAGTCATTGAGGTCCTACACGAATTTATATAAAATTAAAATAGTCTAAATCACTTATTTCTAGCCAATCCTACAAAGGAGCAAGACATATGACCAATTCAAAAAGGGTAAAAATATCATTTTATACATTCAAATAAATCCAACATTTAACAAAAAAATAAAAAATAAAAAAACAACCCTTCTCCACCAAGGCCACCACCTCTATTTTGGCACCAAAAACAGGTGTTTCACTATTGCCATAATTGTCAATACCCCAATAGTAGACTCTGGAGCGAGGATCTGCTAGCACATAGCCAATAAACGCTACTAAAAATGGTCAAGCCAAACGAAGGAACCAACAAAACCCACCATGGGCTTTACTAAAGAAAGAAATCAGAATGGCAGTACAACCACATGGAACCCAGGCACGATGAGACCGCAAGCTTGGATCACCTAAAAGACCTTTGGTGCTGCTAACTGTTTGAGCAGTACTAAGAATGATGAGTCCATTCCAATTGACCTCCGACATGATGACTAGCTGCTACTTCTCAAGTTTGTGGTTTGGGATGGCGGCACGCCAAAAAGGAAAACACTAGAAAATGTGTGAACATGACGATGCGGAGACCTAAGAAGAACATGAATGGCTAAAGAAGTAAATCGGAGAATTGGGGCCTGAATTGTTCCGTTGAGCAGAGCATGAAGTTAATTGATGAGGAAGCACCGACAAAGAAGTGAGTATTATTTTATAAAAAAAAGGTTAGATTTTTTTAAAATAGATAAAATGATATTTTTACATTTTCGAATTAGTCCTATGCCTTGCTCCTTTATAAGATTGGCCGAAAATATGTGATTTGTACTATTTTAGCTTTACATAAATTTGTGTATTACCTTAATGGTTGAAAAAAATATATAAGGGATCTAATAATATTTTGATCCAAACATTTGATACCATTTGAGTTAAAAGCCCTTAATATATTAAAATTAAGTTTGAATAATTGTTATAATATGAAAATACTTTTGGTTTATTTGATCATAAATGCAACAGTGGACATCAAATGAAGCGCTCGTAAATTTATTTACCCAATTCTTCCTGTACCCCTCCCTTCAAAGATCAATAGTGACAACCTATCTATCCTCATCATATCTCAAACTCAAGACATTATAATCCCAAATATTTCTACTTATTACTAGACTAGTAAAGTTTAACCACATAAAAGCTTTTCATATAGAGAGCTTTGATAGAAATAGAAATAGAAATAGCCAGAAAGAGAAATGAGGGGCTCCATTAGGATCTATTACAATATTTTACAATATCGAAATGAAAAAGACCACTGCTGCGTGTCTAATTCTGTGTTTACATCTCTTCAAATCTTAATTATTTTTGTCTTAATTAAAAGAAAGAAATCTCAAAACCAGATATACATGTCTATTTCTTCACCCTTATCTCTTTGTCTATTGTTGAAATGACATGGAAATTGTTCTAACTAAATAGGGAAATTTTCTCCTATAATGGAACTTGACTCGTTCTATCAAATGCATAATACAATGATAATTTTTTTTCATTTTGATGCTAAATATTAGCAAATCTTTTAAAAATTTCTAAAAGTAATTTTATTTTGAGTTATTTTAAGTACGTAGAAGTTCATCCTCTAGAGATTTCATCTGAATTATTTCAGTTGAAGGACTGACTTAATTATCGTAAAAAACTCTTATATTTTACTAGTTTTGAATGTTCTTAAATTAACCCACCTTAATAAAAAATAAGATGAGTGTCGCATTTGGATTTTACGAAATTAAGAGGTCCCAAGGCCGAAAATCACAGTCACGTGCCTATTCCTCTCAAAATTTGAAGAATATTAAGATAAGGTTTTGAATAAGATAAGGTTTTGAATGTGTTCTCTTAAATAAAGGTTTTGAGATGATAAGAAAATTTTGTTCAGATATAGAAAAATATCATTTGCATCTTATTTATGTAGGTTTTTGGCGGTTGGGATAATATGCAAATTAGGTAAAGCTGTCAAAATGAGTTGAGCTCTTGGGGCTAACACGATTCTATTTTAGATTTTTTGAAGGATTAGGTTTAAAAAACTTGACTTCAATTACAATAAGGGTTTTTTAACTCGTCCCTTAAGGGTCAAAGGGCGACAAAGGTTTATAAAGGATCGGGTTGGGTGGGTCCTTGGGATCAAATATATTAAAAATATTATTTTATTTTATAATTTATTTTATATATATAATAAATTATAAAATAAAATAATATTTTTAATATATTTGGCTCTAAGGGTCCACCAAATCCGATCCTTTATAAACCTTTGTTGACCTTAGAAAGTATATATATATATATATATATATATGTATATATATATATACTTTCTATTACTATTAGTTAAGTTTTTTATATTGTTCGAACGCTTTTTTCAGTTCTTCTCACCCACCTTTTCACTTTCAAAGCTGATTCAAATATTCTTGATGTTGGAAGTACTTCATTTGGGAGTGTAGAAAAATCAATTAGTCCTCTTTTTATTAAATATGATTAACCAAGATGAAAATAGTTTTATTGTTCGTAAAAGTTTTTTTTTCTAATTGATATTGTTTGTTTAGTTTTTTTGAGTCTTTTTTTTTTTGGATTGTAATGAGCATTAAATCCTGAAATTAAGTTTTTCATTTTTATGTTTGATTTGTATTTAATTTTCTGCATTTTTCTCTAATTTTTTGTTCACTTTGTTTACTATTTTTTGCAATTTTATATTTTTAAAAATAAAAAAAAATTTTAATATATATATAAAGGCTCACCGATCCAGACTCTTATCCTTATAAAGTTGAACTGGATTAAAATTTTAATTGCCCTTCAGAAAATGAGATTGATTCATGTAGACCCTTTAAATTTTCTGAACCTTGAAATTGGGTCAGGTCGGGCATGACCGGCCCAATTGACAGGTCTATTAATTAAGTACCAATTGAGAGGGGAGAGCATCATGTGCACGAGAATGAAAGCCAATTCTTTCGTAATCACATATTATGTTTACAACATTGGCCCCATTGACAGGGCAGATAGTGTTCACTTTTGAGTGTGTTAGCCTCACATTTCCTGTATTCTAAAAAGTGAAATTTGGATCTCTGCTTTGTTCAATTAATATCAATTTCATTGTCAATACCTATTTTCGTATTTTCGAATTTATTTTTCATAAATAATCATTTCCTTCGACTTCTGTTTTTTTGTTATTATGGTGCAAATAGGATATTCCATAATATTCCATGGTCCAAGAAGGGGCTGTTTTTCGTTTTTATTCCATATACTCATCAGAGTAACAAAGCCGATTGTGGGGGAGCCCACCAGGTGAATCTTATCCAGAACTGCTCCAGCAAGCTAGCTAGCCTATGCCCAGTTTATTCACAGAACAATCAAGAAGAAAGATCAGCTGGGAAAGCTCAAACTGAAGAAGTCCAGGACTTCAAAACCCTGGATCTCGCTCGGCCATCATACACATGGTGGGGCTGGGGGTGGGGCGGGGCGGGGCCTGTGGGAGTTCTGCTCCAGGCTATGGGCACAGTGCAATATGAAAACATACCACATCCCACATCTATGGTTACATAACCTTTAATACATATGAAGTTCAGTTCAACTATGAAGAAACCATTGCATACGCCAAGAAAACTACACATGTACAGAACGTGCATTTTATGACAAGACCGGTCCAAACTGATGAAGCCCTTTTGATCAATGGTGTGTGCATATTTATTAGGGATTTAAAGAAACTGAATTTGGAACTTACAAAGACCAACTCATCCCCAGTTGAAGTTTTAACTTCCAGTTACTTTCTGGCCTTAATGGGTAGGTCTAAGATGGCAGTTACCAAGATAACTTCAAGAAACTGCACTCCAATGGAATCGAAGTTGGCAATGTACAAATTCACATTTCCCTGTGAAATCGAAGTTGGCCAAATACCAGTTGAGTTGTGAGGCTGATCTACTCTTCGTCAACTTTCTCATCAGCATTGCCATATACAACAGAGAGATAGAGGTCTAAATCACTTAATGTCAAGCCTGGAAATCTATGGTAACTGGTCAGCTGAGGGTCAACTTTAACAAATGGCCATTTCATTGTTTCTGCTGCTTCGCATTCTTCCCAGCCATCTCCAATGACACAAAACTGGGCATTTGGACTAATGAATCGCTCCTTTATCAAAGAAAAACACTTGAGCTTCCCCACTTCCCATGAGCTGTAAACTGGCAGTTGGCAAAATATGGATCAGTAAATAACAACAAACCATGGAAATCAACACCCAGTAACAAAAATGAAGCATATCATAACATGTATTAAATAAATTATCATGATCATGTGAAATGAATTTTGAATGTCACATATAACAGTATGTTTAGTATATATTAGTGAATTGTGATTAGCTTATCAGACACTTTAGGTATAATCTCTAAGCAATATCTTAATCATCAAATTGATTTGGAATTCGTGTTTGTGGTCTGTTATTTGATTTTCTTAAGGTAAACCTAGAAAATGCATGCAGAAACTCATCTGGACGAGATTTGTGCTATTTCAGGAGATTGCAATGAAAAATCAAATATATGAGTAAAATAGGAAAATAATGTTGCATTCACAATCTGTAAATGCCTATGCTGAGTACCTCAGGAAGTTAAGATCAGAATGTTGAGTAACTAACCATTTTCATAAGTAATAAAACCATCAAGACAAAAGAGTAAGCATTTGACAAGGCTGGGAATCAGAGCTCCAGACGTCACTAATACATTGACATGACAATCTACATTGCTCGTTGCATGGTTAGGCGTTGCAAGTGAAGCAGTATTGGGGATTAGACCTCTGTTTCCAGTAGCACACTGCTCCAAGCACATCCGAGCTGCAGGTAGTGAATCAGTTTATGTAAAATTATATTTAAGTAAATACAGAGTCAAGAGCAAGTAGGATAAAATTGCTAAATAGAACAACATTGATAGCAAAACAATGGTAAATGATCTAATAATACCATAACACAGCTTTGAACACTTTCATGCCCTAATGTGAAGCAATAACCTATATGCTTCCGCTGTTCTCACTGCTCAAGCAGATATGCACATTTGTAAATAAATACTTTTACCAGCCCCTTGTGTGCAGAAATCTCCAATAACAAATCACCTATATTACAGCATTATCTAGTGCGCAGGCACATACAAATATTATGTTCCAACAGGAAAGTGGCATAGAAACCTAGTCGTTTCTTGAATTCCATCCCAGAAAATTGTAGTATGCCTCCAAGTCCTAAGACTCAATGTTAGATTTTGCAACTCAGGGTAAAAGTGAAGTAACAGCAACTCAATTTATTTCTCCAGTTGCCGACCAATTTCAATCCCCAGTCTTGGCAAAAGTCCTCTGGTTTACTTAATAGTCGGAAAACTGCAGTCTTATTCCATGTCTTCTGTCAGCTGAATTTAGTCTCTATTGTTCATAGCACATTATCTCATATATTCCTAAGGTAATCCTAGATTGTAGAAAATGATTCCCTTTGGTTTTTTCCCCACAATAAGGGAGGTGCTGTAGGTTGCACAAGTAAAACTGGACTAGCATCTCCAGTACTACTGCAGAACTAAGCTAATTACCAGAAATGATCCTAAGGTAATTCTTGATTCAGAACAAGGGAGCTTTATCCATTATCAGAAAAATGATTTACCTGAAGACAACCATTTATCTGTATAACTATCAGTGATATGATAAAGATTCTCCCAAGATTTTATCATATCTTCATTCAGGAGACCATGCAATCCCTACAAAAATCAAAAAGTAAGATTGGTTTGATGAGAAGATCACCATAAAATGATAAAAAATCACCCATAAAAAGAAAACACTGAAATGCAGAGGTAGGCTTAACAATGTAGAAAATGATTCCTTTCCTTTTTTTTCCCACAATAAGGAGGTGCTGTTGGTTGCACAGCTAATACTTTACTAGCATCTCCTGTACCATTGCAGAACTAAGCTCAATATCAGAAAGGATACCTTGACTGTGCATGTTCTAAAATCCTAAAGCAGATAAGTCAATTGATAGTCTGCATACAATTCTCATTTATCTGATTGATTTCACTTCAGTAGATCAGAATGTGACCATGAAAGAAGCTCTATGCATTCATGGACCAGGGAAAGCATGCATTGTCTAACATCTTTCCATTTGAGTTGACAAGGAACAAGTATTGTGTATGAACACTCATTGTTAAAAGAGCATGGGAAAGGACAAATATTACATCACATAGGCTATGCCGAATCATATTAAATGCAGCAGCAACTTATGTGTTATTCTGGTTCTAACAGCCTGCTAGAGATGTTCACTTTCTGTGCAAAATTTAAGAGTCCAAATATAGCAATTTATAAGTAGCAGAAGTACATTATTCTGGGATTATAGCTTCTAATTGATACTGAAGTGGCGCTTAGAGCCTTATCGGTGGTGTTAGAATCAGCCGTTACTCATCATCCCAGCAAAGATTTGGTAATCATAATACTGTGTCATCAACAAAGATTTAAATTTCCCAGAATCTTCCACGGGCACAGAGAATTTTGGTTGTGATTTAAAATTTGTTACAGAATGAAACCAATGCTTGTCCAACATCAGTATTCTATCCTTTATTTAGCAAAACAAAATAAATCTTCATCTAATTCAAATACTCAGAGATCCATACTAAAATCAGTCTCTTATCTGAATAGATCTTCATCTAATTCCCATCTATAAGACCCAATAAAGAAGTAATACAGAAACATAATAGTGTTGTCAGGTTTCTCTCTTCTAACTTCTAAGGGCTATTTGAGGAACTTTGAAATCATAACTGGCTAACACCAATAGCATCCACAAGGGGGGAAGTAAAGGCACCACATCGCATTAATGTAAAGAGATAGAATACAAAATCTATATCTTGTTATCCTGCTAAATCCAAAAACAAGTACTCATTCAGTACCTTGAGCTACAAAAAGGTCAAACTCTAATCCCTTGCCAAAATTTTATAGATATCACTTGCTCCAACATCCGTCTAGCATAATCAGATTCTCCTATTGATCAGAATATCAAATTGCCTTCTTCTCCAGCACTGAAAACATCCCTCAAGATTTGTTGTCATTTTGATTTCTTTGGGGGAGGGTTGTAGTAATATTATCAAGTATGTTTTTGGGGGAACTATAATTTTCCAGAACGGCCTAAAGTTCCAAGTAAACCCGTGAAATGACTTTTCCTTTATATCAATTACTTCAACTGCCTCACATGTCATCTAAAAAATCTCTTAGTCGTTGATAAGGTTCCCCAAAAGTGGTATACCAAGCATACCCATTACCCAATAAAAGTTAAAGTATACCAGATGTCAAGATTGCTACTAGAGGATGCAGCTTCAATTCCAATATAGTTTCAAGGCCTTGACGAATCTATGATGGGATTGTTTATTTAATGGTAACCAAAGTTTCAGATATCTCAATGAATACAATGCGATTTACAGTTACAGAAAAAATTGAAAGCAGTTCCAGATCTGGTCCAAGATGAACAACTGGAGACAGTTCACTAAAACCTAAATTCAGGATATGGTAAAGCAGCTCTTGAGTGGCAACAACTTTTTTCAAGGGTGCTGCTGGTGATTTTATTCAAGTGGGAACACTATTTTCACTATTTCTAAACTGAATCCACAATTTTGGAGATTTACATAGCTTCCATTTTGTTGGATGATATATCCATGAATTTTCAAATAATAAAAAGCTATCAAATTTGGAAAAATATGAGTTTCAGATGCCAGAAGTTCAGAAGGATCAAATTAAATGAGAAAAGATCAATATTGAAAATAAAGATCAGTACCTTCTGGTACTTGTGAGCTATAGCTCGATGCCTGTATGCTAATTTTCTTTTATTGATGTCATCAAATTGAGCCCCAAAACTATCCTGGTCGAAATCATAATCAGAAAGGTCTTGTCCATCATCGTATTTACTTACAACATCCAGATATGGTTGATTGAAGTTCTCAATCTGAATATGTCACTTATGTCAGAATTACCCCCCAAAAAAAAAATCACTAAAAGAAAGGATTTTGCATTGTCATTTCACAACAGAAAGCCAAAAAATAAAATAGGCTACCAGTAAAATGAACAAAATAGTATATCTACAAAAGCTACCTACCTGTTCATAGAAGAAGTGATCATCACATATTTGAAGGATCTGATTCTCCCAAGTCTTTCCAATCTCAATACCATTCTTCACATTCTTTAAACCACCGAATGCCTCTGCATAAGTACCATTTATTAGAGACTTCAGCAGAATAAGAGTTTCATCCATGTCCCATATAAAAACATTCATTTTTCCATCTGAGCTGGTCCTAGCAGAACCCATGGGACAAGTACACAAAAGTGCCACCTATAAATTTAGTCCGTGCTGTTTAGACCCTGCAAAGCAAATAACTATCCGTCAGATTAAAAATCCCAGAATAGAAAAATATTAATTATTAGACTGAAGGTTGAAATGTGAAACAAATGCATATCATCAAGAATGAAAGTATCCAAAATATCAGCAATTAACACCAGTTGTAGATCAATGAATGACCAAATCGGGAGACTAAAAATTGGACAGATAACCTTTTTGTTTCAGTCTCTCTCTTCAAATCTATGTACGATACCAATGTAACATATAAAGAGAGACAATTACTTCTTATAGAGTGGTTTCCACAAGTAAATTTTGATATGCATATCATAGGTCTTCCAATGACGAATATAAATATTATATATATATAATACCTGTTCACAAATTAGTTTACACAAAATAATAACTAATTGTTAGATTTGGAACCCCAAAAGCAGGTATAATCAAATTCATTGTTTCTTTAACATTTTATCCATGTATTTCAGTAGTAGTTCCACACACCAAGTAGTAAAACTTCCTAATCCTCCGTTTCTCTTTTTTTCCTTTCCTTCGGTTTTCTCATCACTTTCTTCACATTAGATAGAGGAAAAATGATAGCTCGTTCAATAACATTAACAAGAAATCCAGCTAATCACATCTTCCTGCCACTTGGACTCCAGAGGCAGGACCAAATTCCAAAAATTTGAATCCTTTTAGGGAAACAATCAACTGAGGGAATCTCAGGTAGAACAGTCAGCGGTCCAAGCATAAAATAACTCAAGGGTAAAAAGGACCACTATTAAAGCATAAGGGATAGAAAATCGTAGAAAGCCAACTAATTTTGCTTCCTACACTCAGCCCAAAAAATGCAAAATTTTCCAAGATTTCAACTTGCCATAAACAAACTTTTTAACAAGTCAAAAGGGAAACGACTTATCAAAATGGGAAAAACATATGAAGGTTCGAAAGCATTCACGTGGTACCGTATGCAGACACCTGATCACTGAGAAACGGTCGGAATATGCAGATTCTTGAGCTTTCTTCGTTCGTGAATGCCGAGCACATGTGAACGAAAGCAGAAGAATGGTATACAACGGGAACCGGACGCTGTCGTTTTGGCACTTGTATAGTCTATATACGGGAATCTACTGCATAGCTGAGAGTCAAATATACTATGAAAAAAATCTCCATTTTACCCCCAATCTGTTACTATTAATATATATCATCAATCGCCATGTTACAAAAAATTTAAAATAATTTTTTTTTCTAAAATATTCTAAAGTGAAAATGTAGTGATTGAAAAAATCCTTATGGTGAAAATAACTTATTCATGGATCAAAGTCAAGGACAAAATTCAAAAATAGGCTAAGATAATATTTTTTTTATGTTGGTCATGTAAGTTCTTTTTTTTTTTTTTTTTTTTTTATCTTTTAAGTTCCACAATTTTTTTTCTAATTTTTTAAGGTTCCATAACTTTTTTACTAATAACCAATTACATCTTATAATTTTTTACCGGTAACCAATTAGCCGAGCATGAATTCATGGGTCATGCTGTCACATGGGTCATTACCCTCTTAGAAGAACATCCTCAAAAGGCCAAGTTGATAAAGCAATACATAAGCTGTTCGTTTCTTCTTCATCCGAAATTGAATGTTTCGTCTTTTAAATACATTCTAATCTTATCAAAAAAAATTGATATTCTTATATTCAAAATGAACAAAATTAAAAACTTTTCATAAAATATCAAAACGAGGCATTCAATTCTGGATAGAGAAAGAAGTGTACGTTTTCCTTGGAACTTATTTACCCATGAATGGTTTTCAATTCTTAGGAGGAACAAGAAGAGAAGAGCATTCCCAGATACAGGGCTTTACCTCGGTGAAATTAAACACATGAAGTATTTGCATGTGTATCTTTCACATATTATGCATGAGATTAACTGAAATATTCATTTGACTCTTAATTATATATTTTGAAGGTGAAACGTTGCGTTTCACTAACCCATCGGGAAGGCTAAAACGGATGTCAGTATAAATGGTTCGTTAATTAATCATTCATATAATTAATTGGCTTTGGCATAAAATTTTAGTGTATTTATTGGTAATTTTTCACCCTACGATTGACTCTGATGTTTGACTAATTAATGTTCTAGGTTACACCATACCTAAAGGAAGGAAGGTTTTGCCTTGGATAAGAAATGTTCATATTGATTAATTAACTCCCAATTTTATCTAAGATATTATTTGACAATTTATTTATATGCAGGATCACAAAAATAAACTTTGCCCCAGGACCAGAATTGGCAAAGCTTGAAGTTTCCATCTTCCTTCATTATTTCCTCCTTAATACATGAGCAAACCAGCTGACAAATGTTTGGCAAAGATCAAGAAGTTAACCCAGAATGCATAAGCAATACATCTACTATGATATTCTTTATTACTGAATGAAAAATATCTGAAATTATTATATTAATGCATGAAAAGTACCTAATGAATAATGTATGAAAATGATCTCCATCTTTCATTGTTACAGACAGTTCCAGTTAATACATAATATAATACAAGATTATTGATATTGGATTAATTTTATTATTATTATTATTATTATTTGTTTAATTTTCGACTTCCTTTGATCCTCTAGCTGATCTCTATGATAGTTATTTTCATGTTTGTGTTTGATTAATTTTGCATAAAACTAATTAAAAGGGCAGTCGATGTCCCAATTTGTATTGCAAATTGCAATTAATTACTGGATCATCCACAGACTAATTATCTTTGAAGGTTTAGGCTTTGATTTTGAGCTCCGTATTTCTCTGATCATGGCAATCATTAATCTGTATTTCTAATACGAGTGTGCTTTTCGTTTTCATTTTTGCAGATTCTCAATGCTTCAATTTAAATTAATATAAAACACATAAAAAGGACTAGTGATATTAATTAATTAACATAAAATAAAAATATGGCATAATAATAACTGGCCATCAGATTAATACATAAGAAGTATCTTAATTATCTTCTATCCAACCTAAATCTAGTCATCTTTTATATTACTAATAATAACTTTGCTCATAAACCTTCTAAATAATTAATTATAATCTCCTATCTTCTTAATATTCCATGCCTGTCCCTTCCATTTTCCACTGCCAAATGCTCCTGACTTGATTTAATATTGTGGCCAATCAGTAAAGCTTCGTACTTGAATCGAAATCGGCAGCGAGTGAATCAGCACCGCTCGCCTCCCCCTCCTCTTCTTTCTTCTCTGGTTCTTCCTCTTCCTCCTCCTCCTCCTCTGCCTCTCCCTCTGCCTCTGCCTCTGCCTCTCCTTCCTCCTCTGCCTCTCCCTCTCCCTCTCCCTCTCCTTCCTCCTCTTCTTCCTCTCCCTCTGAAACCATCCTCTCAAAATAATCTTGGGGCAGCTGGAAAATCGCTCTCAATGTGCCTAGTTCTTCCTCCTCTTCTTCCTGTCCCTCTCTCTCGTTCAATGTGTCTCGCTCATCCATGTTTGCTGTTGTTTAGTTAAGAGTCAGTATCCCGAAAGATATTTTATTATGAAGGTTATCAAACTATTTTAAGATTTAATCAAATATTCTATATCAATTTAGAATATAATATTTTATTACATAAGTAAATGTGTCGTTGGATTTTTATTATGTGTCATTATATTGCTATTTGATTGTCTAGAATTTTAGTGTTTTGTAAATTATTTTACAGTGTTATTCTAGGTTTAATAATATTTACTTTACATAATTATGACTATATTTTAAAGCATTATTTTATTTTATGCATAATATTCAATATTGTTGTTTCATTTCTCAAAAAAAAAAAAAATCTCTCACAATTTTCGTTAAGCTTTAAAATTTTTTAAAACTTCTTTTTATTTATTTATTAAGAATCTGAGATTCAATGCATCTTTTAAATTTAAAAAAAAAGGAAAAAATAAAGATTTATTCCTATGCAATTAATTTCCAAATATATCCAAATTGATTCACCCAATTTCAATTTTACCCACTTTCTATAAACATTTCATTTC
>JAOXNR010053134.1:0-14865 GCA_028571225.1 Parsonsia alboflavescens
ATTATTGTTGGGCTTGAATAAAATAATGAAGTGGATATTTATTTTTATTAGTCTTATAATTAATTTGGACTTAGGTCTATGAGATTAATTATTTAATGGGCTAAGAATAAAAATAAATATTGGGCTTTAATTAAAGGATCAGAATAATTATGTTGGGTCTATAATCTAATGAATAATTATTGGACCTTTTAATTAAATAAAAGGATTGTTGGGCTCTTGACCCATAGAAAACCCATATTTTTAATTTAGTTATTTTAAGGCTTATATATTATTCCTGTAATAACTAGAAGAAAGACAATCATTCTGAAACCCTAGAAAAAGAGAACAGAAGTAATTTTTTTCTCTACAGAAAAAATTACAGAATGTCTATTTTCTCTACTCAGAAAAATTCTCCGATCTTCTATTTTCCTTTTTGTTCACCTAGACGGATAGAGAATAGATTAAAAAATCTTTTGCATAGTAGATCAAGACCTCTAGATCCATTTCGTAGGACAAGATCACTGCAAGTCATCATTCCAGGTATTGTTCTCAACTCTTTTATGTGAGAAAATTTTTTAAAAAATCCTGGGACTTCGGATCTCATTTCCAAGTTGATTTAGGATCTGATTCCCTTCAAATCTCATCTCACAATCAATTCAAAGGAAAGCTACACATGACGTAAGGAAAAGGACTTTCCAACAACCTAAACTACACTCCCCTAAACACATCAAAGTCCATGATTCTTTAGAAAGGTAGAAAACCTTGGGATTTTGACTCCCCCGAGACCCATGACTACCCCCATAGAGAAACAGATCCAAGACTGATATTGCAATTACCAACAAGATGTGGGGCATTACACTGATGATTATCATAGTTGAAACGGAAGATTGAGAGTGCAATACAGTTTGGACTACTCACACAATTCATCATCACGGTGAACGTTGCTCAACAACCAGTGCAGCATCATCAACAGGCTGCACCAAGGATCATTGATTTTATATCCAATGTTAGCTCGGATTTTTCAGCACCTCCAGGGAAAAGATTGAAATCGCTTGAATTTCTATATTCAATGATGACATCCTTTTTGTGGTTTCCATGATAATTGCAGGTTGCCTGGGGAAACGGATCCTCTTATATACCGGAAGTTCTACCAACATCCTATACTACGAGGCCTTCTAGAAGATGGATCTCACAAATGACAAAATCAAGAAGGTTTTCAAGTCAAACCATGTATATGTTGGGGACTGCATTTGTTGAAGTTCAATGGGGACTAGAAACAAATGTGCAAATGTGTCATTGTTGACTCTCCATCTGCATATAACAGCATATGGGGGAGACTAGGTTTGAATATGATGAAAGCACAAGTTAACACTTTTTAGAATTCAGTCATCATACCCTACGAAGGAACACAGTTTATCTAGAAAGGAGACATTAAAACTGCGCACACTTACTACAAAGTAGCAATCTCCAAAGCAACCTTGGATTAGAAGAACAAAGAGAAGGAGATCAGGGACGATGAAGAAGACCGGATTGAGCCCGCTGCAGAGTCGGAAGAATATCAAATACATGTCGCTTACCTGGATCGCAAAGTTACCATTGGGAAAGCATTACTAGTCCAGATCAAGCATGAACTTCTAAAACTCTTGGCAAAATACCAAAATGTTTTTGCATGGTCAACAAACTATATGGGAATGATTCCACAAACATTTGCTGAGCACCGTTTGGGACTTCCGGATACATGCGACCCAGTATGTCAAGGAAAATGAATTTATACCCCGAAAAAGAAAGAAGCCATAAATGCAAAAGTTGCAGATTTGCTTTCAGTCGGGATCGTAAGAAATGTACAATTCTCTAAGTGATGATCTAATCCGGTAGTAGTCTCAAAACCAAATGGTTCATGGAGAATTTGTATTGATTTCACTTCACTTAATTGGGCTATTCCGAAGAAATCATTTCCAATTCCCCAAATTGATCGGTTGGTGGATGCAACAACTGTTTTCTCATACCTTTGTTTTCTGGATGCATATAAAGGCTACCACCAAATCTAGATGACCAAAGAAGATGAAGAAAAAACGGCCTTCCTAAACCCCAAGGCTTATTTTGTTACGGGAGCATGCCATTTTAACTAAAAAATGCTGGGATAGACTTCGAAGACATGATTAACCATATGTTTCCCCCATAACTTGGACGTAACATGGAGGAGTAGATAGATGATCTGCTTGTGAAATCCGCAACCCAACAGGGATTCTTTTCAAATTTGGAAAAAAGTTTCAAAATGATGATACAACATAGATTGAAATTGAATCCCTGTAAATGCTCATTTGGGGTTGAAGTGGGAAAATTCTTAGGGTACATGATTTCAAGAAAGGGAATTAAAGCTAACCCTTCAAAGATTCAAGCATTGCTGAACATGCAATTGCCTACATCGATCAAGGAGGTGCAGAGTTTGACTGGTTTGAATAGATTCTTATCAAAAGCTGGAGAAAAGTCACTCCTATTTTATCAGGTAATCTGCAACCCAAGGAGTTTCAAATGGACTTTGGAATGTGATGAAGCCTTCCAAAAACTTAAAGAATTTTTGGGTTCTCCCTCTATTCTCGTTTCCCCTATTAATGGTGAAACACTTTATACATATCTATCCTTATCACCTTAAGCGGTAAGGGCCGTTTTATGTGCCCTACTAGGTTGAAGCACAAAACCGGTTTACTATAACAGTCATGTTCTCCAAGGACCTAAAACTCGATACTTTAATTTGGAGGAACATGCATTGGCTCTATTAGGTACTTCACGCAAGTTAAAGCCTTATTTTTTGGCTTATTCTATACAAGAGCCACCAAAGCTCCTATTAGGCACATACTGCAAAAGCCCAATACGGTCGGAAGGCTTATGAAGTGGGAGATGGAGCTTTCCGAATTTGACATCCAATACTTGCCTAGAAAAATAATAAAAGGTCATGTTTTCTCAGATTTCGTTCTTGAATTCACAGTGCCAAGGTCCTAACCAAATCTGAAATTAAAATCTGAAATAACTCCTCTCCACGATTGTTGGATTTTGTGCACAGATGGATCAACAGAAGATGCTGGATTTGTTTTGATAAGTCTCGAAAGAACTATGTTTGTTGATGCATTAAAGTACAACTTCCCCATAAGCAACAATGAATCTGAATATGAAGCATTTCTAGTAGGAATAAGAACAGCAGAAAACCTTCACATCCCACACCTTATTGCCAAGACCGATTCACAACTTCTAACCAGATATGTCAATGGTGAATACATCAAAGTGGAGCATATATCACGTAAAGATAATGCTAAAGCTCTTTTTCTCTCAAAGGTGAAAAAAGGAATTCAAATGTAGGGAACTTGGATCGAGCTTCAAGAAAGAAAAAGTATTGACCTCCTGGAACTTATGAACATTGATGCTGAAGCAAAATGGATGACCCTAATTCATCAATACATATCAGATGGAACATTACCTGAAAATGTGGTTGGGGCTAGGAAAATCAGAAATGTATAGTCTTGATTTGTTATTGTTGATGGACAACTTTTCAAGAGGGCATATTCATAGTCGCTACTCAAATGTATCACACCGGATGAAGACAATTACTTTTTAAGAGAGGTGCAAGAAGGAATTTGTGGAGCTCACACCGGATCTAGATATTTGGCCAGCAAAGTTATGAGAACCGGATACTTTTGGCCAACTCTTGAAGATGATATGGTCAATTTGATAAAAACTTGCTGAAAATGTCAAATCCATGAAAACATACACCATCTCCCCAGAACCGAGTTGCATTCCCTGAGCAACCCAATTCCATTTCATAAGAAGGGCCCGGATCTCCTCGGACCCTTTCCTAAAGCATCTGGAGGAGGAGAATTCTTGGTTGTTACGGTAGATTATTTCACAAAGTGTATTGAGGCACAAACTCGGACATCTATTATGGCTCAAAAAATTAAGGATTTTTTTGGGGAAGAAATCATTATCCGATTCGGAATTCCTCGGACACTCATCAAAGATAATGGAAAGCAATTTGAAACAAATGAATTCCAAGACTTTTGCACCGAATTGAAAATTGATCATTGTTTCACTTTTGTTGGCCACCCACAAACTAATGGATTGGTAGAAGTATCAAACCGTATCCTACTCTAAGGATTGAAGAAACGACTTGATGCGGCAAAAAGAAAATGGGTAGATGAAATGTCGAACGTCCTCTAGTCATACCGGACAACTCCAAATGCCCGAACCAAGGAATCACCATTCAATTTGTGTTTCGGAACAGATGCTTTAATCCCAATGGAGATTGGAAGCTCTTCCAACTGCATCGACTCATTCAATGCTCAATGGAATGACAAAAAATTGGTTGAAAATCTTAATTTACTAGAAGGAATGAGAAACCGAGTTGCTCTCAGAGACATGGTGTGTGAAAGAAAACTGGCAAGTTATTACAAAAGGAAAGTGCCTAAACAACAATTTAATGTTGGCAATCTAGTTCTTTGGAAAAATGAAGTGAGCCTACAGGACACAAACATTAAACTAGATCTGACTTCGGAAGGCCCATATCTTATTGTAATGGACAACTAGAATGGAAGCTATAGATTACGGGACATAGAAGGCAATGAAGTAGCTAGAACTTGGAATGCAATGAATTTGAGAAATTTTTTTGTATTAGTTGTTACCTTTTTGTGATACCGGTACATGAATCCGGATATCTATTGTAATTTTATCCAACAATCTGCTGCAGTGAATGAAATCAAGTTCCTCACATAGTGTTTTTTCTTATATTTCTTTAACTCCGTTTTAATACCGCAACAACAGTCAGGAGGAATATATAAAGTAAAGCAATGATATTAAAACTGGAACAGCGCTTGTCATTTGATATATCAATAAAAATCTTATAAAAATCCAGTATAAACTAACAAAAAAGAGTGCAGAGATACATATCTAAACAAAAATAAGTGCATCACACTATTAAAGAGAGAGAGAGAACAAAAGCAGGACGGTTCGGAAACTAGACCGGATTTGGATTTTCAGAGTTGGGAGCAAGCTGTGCTGATATTATCGAATTCAAGGTTGCTTCCGGCTGGTTGGATCCAGCCCAGCCCTAGTCCCCTCAGTAACATCCATAGCAAGAGATCCATCATCATTATCAATTACTCGTTTGGGCAAGAGGAAGGTGCGACACATCTCTAGAATTTGGAAACCTGCATCCCAAGGTAGCGGGTATTCGGATGGTTTCTTAAAAATGGAGCTAATATGAGCAGACGGTTTGTAATTCAACTGTTTTCCATCAGATCATCCACTACCATCTCCAAAGCACCTTTACCATGGTGAAGGATAACCATGACCACATATTCTTGAACTTAACGTGCTTGAAGAAATCTCCTAGTACCTCTAACTCCATAGCTGGATTAAGATTACCCTCCACATCCTCATACCGCTTCTTTAGAGGGTCAAGCACCTCTTCAAGCTTAGCCTTGTCTTTGTTTCCTACAGCTAACTTCTTAGAAAGTTCTTTATTTTCAACTCTAGCTTCTGGATTATTGTGCCTTTAGTTGCAATTTCATCTTCCAAGGCTTTCCACTTCTCCTCACTTTCAGACACTTTTGCCTTTGCAACAGAGGCCTTCATCTCAGCGTCTTTCTTGTCAGCACTCAAGGCATCGCATTGTACCTCTAGCTTTTCAATCTCTTGGTACAATTCGAAGTTGAACATAGAGGCATATCAAGACAAACCACATCAGGTTATTCATAAGCTGATAAATAATATAAGCAAGATGAAAGAAAACTAAGTACAAAAATAGAAAACCATAATACTTGGAAGCTGCGGAGTAGAGAGTTTCGCTTCATGTTGTCAAAACCCATGGTTCAGACTTGTGCTTGCTCTCCGGGAGGCAACACGTTCCGAAACACCTCCAGAGCTTTTGTACTGTTGAACATCCGATCATTTTACCGAATATTCCAGCTTGGAACATAAATTGCCCCCCGATCATTTGCTACAGGTTCCAAAACTTCCACTTTAGTTGAAGTGCCCCCAGTCGAAATCCCTTCACCACTCCTTTGCTTCTTCAGTCTCTCCTCCTCCATATGATCCCATTTTCTTTTAAGAATAGTATCCCCAGCAGTAGGGATCACTAGACCTTTAGCATTTGGAGTGTCGGGAAATCCAGATTTATATGTCAGCTAAGGAGGAAGCTGCCTCTTCTTCGTACTAGAAGACTGCTTAGCAAGCTGCTTTCTCTGAATAGCAGCTTGCTAAGCAGTCTTGAATAGCAGGTTGCAGGGTCTCCTTCGATTTTAGACCCTGCAGCCTTTGATGCTTCCTTCTTAGCAGCATCTCCCATGGCAGCAGGATCATCCCTTTTTGCAAATTGACCCGAAACATAAAATAAGTCTTGTTCGTTGGAACTTTCGTTACAATTTCACAAGCAGGAATCTTACTAGGAATAGCTTTCTTTGGCTTTCTGATTTTTACCAACGAAGCGCCACTCATCACAAAAGATTTCCCTGTAACACATAAATAAAACACATCAATTCCAACCTCTAACACTTATTGAAAATAATGACAAACAAATACATATGACGACAAACATATATTTAAGTCAACAATAGTAAACTCAGTCCGATCATCGATTCCACCGAACTTCAAAAGGCTCGGACTCTAGTGCTCTCCCACCTTTGCCTCAAAACCAAAACGGTCAATCTTACTCATCTCAGCATCATAGCCATCAGCTTGAGCTGGTAACGTATTATTCAAGCACTTCAAATGACACGAAGGAAATAGTATATCACTAAAACAGGAATGTGTAATAAAACAAAACTCAATCTTCCACTCGTGGATGGAACCAGGGCATTCTATCAATTCGGGGGTACCTTTCCGCCGAATAGTGCAAAAGAAGCCCTTGTCTTTCAGAGTTTTCTGCTTCTGCCCAACTGAGAAAAAGGCCCTCCACAACTCTAAACTAATTGTCGCCCCGCAAACCCTAGCAAACAAAATTAGAACTATGGTGCTCCGGACAAAATTTAGACTAAGTTATAATAACTGAATCCTAAAAAATTTAAGGATATCTAAGAATAAAGGGTGAAGAGGCTACCTAAGGCCTTCCCGAAATTGTGCCGCGAAACAGGTAACACACCTAAGAGGAGGCAAGTGAATCCTACCGTCCTTATCTGGAAGCTCAATTATGAAATCCTCCTGAATTCTATATTCCTACCTAACCAGCATCACGAAAATTACTCACCGCCTTCTGATATTGCGATGTTATAGGCCCTTCATCATAGCCCAACACCAAAGTATCGGTGTGTGGAGATGCCCTCACTTGATCATTCGCTAAGCTATTATCATTCTCATCACACTGAGGAAAATCTATCACTAACTCCCCCCCATCCAATACAGGACAATATGCATCACAACCCCAGAACTAGTAGTATCTGCAAACTCCCCAATCCGAACCGGGTCAGAAATAAAAACATTTGACTCGGATTCAATAATAGAAATGCTAGCACCATACCCAAAAGCACTCTTACCCACATTGTTAGCCTTAGGTTCTATCCTATTCTGATCAACCACTAAGACAGAGCTATTGCCAACCTCTACATCCAGATCATCTATTAATCTTCTAACTCTGGCACAAACCTCACCGGAATCAACCCCAGAGGCATACTCATCCGATACAGTGAATGAATCAAACATTTTCAAATTCACAAACACCTGGAACAAAAACCGAACAAAGGGAAACGATCAAGGTGAGTACTTGAAGCCATTGAAATCAATTTGGAGAAGAACACCAAGAGCACAAAAATAAACTTCGAAAGCTTGAAACTTTATCAAAATTTCTTCACCTAAACGCACACAAAATGATGCTTTAAGAACAAGGTCAAAAGCCCCATCAACGAAAAAAAAAACGCAAATGAAAAAAACTCTCCCACGAACACACTATTATGAATTAAGCCTTGAGCTTTTACTGCTACTATTAAAGATACAAAGAACAGAAGAGAGAAGAAGAAGAATGCAGAAGCTAGAAAAAAAAAAAAGTGAAACGAAAAAAAAGGTAGAAGTTACCTTCTTAAACCAAAAAGTGGTGAGCCTTTTCAACTGGAATGAGCATTGAGGCCATCTTAACCATACACATGGATGTGTTAGTTGAAATGATTGACACCCAACAGTAGCATCAAGCTGTCATATCCCTTCATCGGCCCTAGGACCGAATCAATGATATGACCGTAAGCATATAAGCCCAGAATAAAAAACATAGGGCGAATCAATTAGCGTATCAGAAAAGGCACTCGCTCTTTTTTCTCCCTTTTTTTTTTTTTTCAAAAGGGCATGTGCCGTATCGACAAAGACACTTGCTCGTTTTTAATTTTCAAAATTGCATATGGTGTATACCATACATCAAGTCACTACTTTGACCACACTTTCTACTATGACAACTTGGTATGTAGCGACAAATTAGACACTGAGCTTAATCTAAGCAATGAGAGCTTTAATTTGATATATCACATGAACAAGAAGCCTCAGTAATGAGAGAGAAACTTGAGCTTAAAGACAGCTTGATCGAACAGGAAATATTGGCATCGTTCATCAGTTCGACACCACTCATCGCCAATCCCACATCGAAACTTCAAGGACTAACCCACACAGTCTCTCGTATATATAAGAAATTAATAGTCAACTATTATAGGTACATGACATTTATAACCACATCGTTATCTCTGCTTTACTCCGATTCCGTTCACTAAGAGTATCGGGGAACCACCCGCCACTCTCTGACAATCCCCTCTGCGCAGGTACTCGGAACACCAAGTTACCCGCAACATCACAATCTATCAACTAAAGACATACAGTCAGACTTGAGCAAGACTTTTGATGCATTCAGTGTGTTCCTTTGCTGTGGAGCATTTCATAATGCTAGAGGTTCAGCATGTTCGACCCCAGCTACATTAGGGAGGGGATTTGCCCCAGAAAAAATAGCACATCACCATTACAATCTCTAGCTAAAAACAAAACCTACCTTAGCACATACAAAAGAAGCATCCACATTAATCTTTATTCGTCCCAGGTATAGGAGAAATCCACTAAACTTTGCCTGAAATGATCTTCTGATTCATATATTGTGACGATTATTAGGATTTAATAATTCTAAAATACATTTACATGTATAGCTAAATTATTTTTAACGATGATATTCCTATTATACTCTTTTTATTTGGAATTAAATGTTTCATTTTGAATTTAATAAATTTTATGAAAAGTATTGACTTAATTAGTTTTTATAAACTTTCAACTAATCAAGAAAAGAAGATGACATATTTAATTTTGGACCTAAGAACTAATATAAATAATATATATTTACTTTTATATATTGTTTAGTTCTAAGTTATCTTACACTTAATTTTTTATTTTTTAATTCAAACTTAATATATATGTCTATATACACATTAAAAATTTGAAGAAGCTAGCTTCACCAATACTCTCAGGAACATCTTTACAAATTGCCCCGCCAAGGGGGTGCTCGACCATGAGTCATTAAAAATAATTAAGTACCAATATTGGAGTATATTTTTTTATTTTTTAAATTTGTATTCAAATTAATTTAAATCAATTTTGAACGAACTCATGACTACTTTTTTTTTTAATGATATTTAAAAAGATTACTCTTTCAGTTACTTTTTAAGTGTCTTTCATCAGAATTAATGAAAATAAAGAATAAGTATAGTTTACTAAGTTCTAAAGAAAGATATATGCATCGACGGCATATCTCAGATAAATTTGAGTAAAATATATCTTTATGAATTATAATAAATAAATTAAAAATAGGATAAGACTCGTTTAGTTTGATCGTAAACTGTAGTAACCGAGAAGCCTTTGAGTTCAAAATACATCGACGATAAGTTGGAAATCACGATTAATCCTTAGGGGTTAAAAGAGTGGGTGTTAAAAAAAAATTAAGGAAAAAAATAAAAAAAATCTATACTATACTATTAAGAAGACCATAAAATGTCACGTGCCAACATTTCAAGGCTTCTTTACATAATACTAAATTAAATAAATAAAGTAAAAAAGTTATAATTAAATAGATATAAATGGTCATCATTAAATATTTAATGAATGCATTAAGTGAAATGTATGTTATAACCGTCTATTATTATTTAAAACTATTAATATATCATTTAAATTCTAGCATCGATAATTCTCAACCACGATTCCACCATTAATAAAAGACAAGTTCGATTGTTTTCTAATATCAATATTTTCTAAGGAAAATGTGATGGTTAAAATTATTTAAAGTCAAATTGGAACATTCAATTTTTATTATAAAAAAATATTGGAATATAAAGAGTTATCATAAATGCCCATTCATTGAAATAAACATTATAACTATTTATTTTTATTATTTATAACAATAGTTGATTAAATCCAAATCACAATATATGATAATGCATAAAAGTAATGTCAATCGTCGTATAATGTTGATATTTTTTTTAAAGAGATTCGATTATGAAAGACATTTGAATTGAGAAATTAGAAATGTTATTATAAAAAATATTTTTAAATTTGTAATTATATATTTTTATATTAATTATATTTGGTTATTTTTACTTAATTTAAATAAATATTTCGTAGTGTAATAAATTTAATATTTATACATTTGGGACATCGCACTCTTACTAGTATGGCGCAGGGTTTACACTCGTTAAATGCTAAAAGGAGACGCTCGAGAGAGTGTTAGATTTATTTCTAAATTAATTCTCAAAAGAGAATACGAGGCAGGTAAGTTGATCTCTACACCATTGAACTGATTTTGGTATACTTCATTGAGTTTGTTTTAAACTTCAGAACAAAAATTTTTTTTAACTGCGTCAGAATCCATTTTCAAGCATTTAGACATTTCGCTTATCCAGAGGATGTTAATAAGAGTCTAACTCTTTCGCTTATTTGATGAGATTCTAATTTTGCTTATTCAGGAGGGTGTTGATGAGAGTATAACTCTTTCACTTATTTGATGAGATTCTAACTTTACGTGCTCGTCGATGTCCCTAAGGGACAACTTTTGCACAAAATTAAAAATGCAAAAGTTTATAATTTTATAAAAAGACTTATATTATAAAACAAAATTGATATTATAGACCGGAGAGATTATCTTTTTAGAGGTAGGTATATCTTCCGTCCTCTGTAATTCTACTTCTTTTTTTAAACCAACTTTTATGACTCTTCTTGGATGATCTTTGTTCCTTTACTATTTAATAAAAAAAATTTAAAAACTGATCCTAACAAATAACTTCACCAATAAGAAATTATATTAGCCGGAATGATAGGCCATTTATTCCCTCGAACCTTCCGTGCAAAAAAAATTCTCCCATAATTAATTGGTAATAATAACTTCCTTTGAAACTGTTCATTATATTTTCAATAAAAGTTGTGGCAGTTGTAAATTGTAACCTTACATAGTGAATAGCAAAGTCCTAAGTTTCGAAATGTCTCATGGTGTTGCATTCTCGTTGATATGAAACATTTAATTTCTCGTATATTCTTGTTCTTGAGGGTCCGATAAACCCTAATTTCAAAGCCATAACATATAATCAATCAATCATATGAAAGATGCGATTTTATTATTGATCAGATAATAAAAATTACAGAAGATTGGAAATAACCAAAATAATGCTGCAGAGATTTGTAAGGAATTCATCTCCACTTTTAAGCTGAGGAGGTTTAACAGGGGTTTTACCAAATCCTTCTTCGCAGGTATCCACATCAGTCATGGCCCCAGAGACTCTTATATTCATGGTATCTGGATCGTTCAGTGATTTCCTAGCTTCGTCAAGGTTCTCAACCGCATCATCGTAGAGTTCCAAACAGGATTTATACTTCTCCTTCAATCCTGGATCGGTTGTTCCCTTCACCAGAGACGAAACGAGTTTCTCGGTACCGCTAGCGCTTGATCGCGCCCGGTCGATTGCCTTTACGGCGAGAGCCGGAAGAGTTGCTCCGTGATCGGACTTGAAGAATTGCAAACAGAAGGAAGGATTACGGCTTTGTTTGCAGATTTGGGGAACGAAATCGGCTGCTGCAGCGGATGAGAAGCCGACGATGCATAGAAGCAGAAGGAATTTTGCTGAGGAGAATGCCATGATCGATGATTTTCAAGCTTCTCTGTGAATGTGAATGGGAATGGAAGAACGGAGGAATTTATGGTTTGGCGGAATGCATATATTTGGTAATTCCTAATCAAATCAAAGAGAATTATATGAAGGTGATTTTTTGTTGATTTTCAGAATCTTCAATTCAATGTTTGACGAAGGTTTTTGGAAATTTACTTTGAGAGGCTAATATTCAATGTGAAATTTTCTGGCGGGGATAAATCAAGAAAATTTTGATATTAATGTGGGCCGTTACAGCTTTTGTTATCGTGGACGTGAGTTGTAAATAAACAAGTTTATTTATTTTTCATCAAATAAAATACATTAAATTTTTATGTTTTGAATTCATGCATTTTTTTTTGAGGTGCATGCATCTCGATATTTTCCTTATCCAAAAAGGTATTGATGGGATTAAAATTCAAGATTCATGATTTATGCGTTCACCACTTCATCCATTAACATGTCCCTGAAGAGACAAATTCATGCATTTATTTATTGAATATTTTATTAAACTATATGTATTAAATGTATATATCATTATCATTTGATTTATTCATGTATTTGAGATTTTTTGGTTGGGTTTAAATGGCGTGACAATGTATGCTGATATGGTTATTTATTCATATGATACCTTGTTTCTTCAAAGACATCCTATCAGACATCCTACCAGGTGGAGTGGTAAAAAAATTATATGATACCTTTTTGCAAGTTGATATTGATATGAGAGCTCGTTTGTTTTGACTTAAAAAAAAACTTTACTCATTTTGTTTCGATAAACATATAAAATCTTGTTTTAAAAATAAGAAGAAGAAAAATTAAGAAAAGATAATATGAAAGTTAGGGAGTCAAAAGTGTCAAATTTTGACTTATTTATCTTTGTTTCAAAAGCTTAAAAAAAAGGATTCTCTTTTATCTAAGGGATCATCGAAACAAAATAAATGGTTTTTTTTTTTTTTAAGTCAAAACGAACGAGCCCTTATTCTTGAGTCATGGAAACAGTTTGAATAATATAATGGGCATGCATGTGTCGCGTAAATGAAACAACATATTTTGACTTATTTATTTCTTTTATGCATGGGATCTCCAGTTACTTGGCTATCTCGCAAATTTTTACTAACACATTTTGTTCAGAATGGAGATAGGGGATCCTATGCTTTTTACGGAGTCTCATGCATGCATTGTTGATAGCCTATTGGATTTTGGAATTCTGGAGTTTTGACGCTAAAGATTCCAAAGAAATGATTTGATCTCTGACTTTCTGCAATGAACTTCATCTACAGATGACCTAAAGTTCTTCATGGTATTGATAAAGTACTTGAGGGTGGTGCAGTTGTTTTTGACACTCAAAGACCAGAGCATATCTTGTTTATTTTGCTGATGGTGACTTTCCTATCCTGAGAATGTGGAAATTGGAAAGCAGAAGCAGAGAGATGAAGCCTACAAAACTGAAAAAACAGAAAACCGGAATTTATGATGACAAGTTAGTCTGACATGATTTAAAAATAGATCAATTGACAAATTGCAGCAACTAAACTGTTCTCGTTCATTGCCATTTATATAGGTTTAATGATGAACCGAACCAGGTATGGAAAGGAAAGTGCTTCCTCAGTATGATGATCCAGTTGCTGATTAGGTAAAGCTTCTTGTTTAATTATTCAAAAGATTTTTATTTGAAAATGTAGATGCAGTTTTTAAAGGATATTTTCTGCAGGGGATGGCTCTTGACACAAGTGGACGTTTCACAAATGTGTTGCAGAGAAGAAATTGGAAGAGGTACTATTTATTATTCCTATATTCTGCTACAAATGTGTTGAATGTGATTGGCAATCATGTGAGATTTGACTTCTGTCCATTTCATGGTCGCAGCTGCGGAAGAGAATTGAAGGGGTGGCGACTAATAAATTTTTTGAAGATCTTAGAGCCCCTGGGAAAATGGCATCTGACTATTTTACAGAAGAAGAAATGGTTAAATTTAAGAAGCCCAAGAAAAAGAAATCACTAAGGGAAAAAGAGAAATTTGACTATGATGCTCTTGAAGCAGAGAAGAAATTTTTTGAAGATCTTAGTGTTATATTAGTATACCCTAAAGCATGTAATTATCTTATTAATAAATAAAGTGTTTTATTTATTTATTGTCTTCCTATGTCCTTAATTATTTATTAAGAGATTTTATTCTTATGAGTAAGAATTAATGTGATATTATCTTTTTGCATGAATAATTTAAATAGGTGTTCCTGATCGTTGAATTATTCTTTAGACAATAATAATTCGTTAAGATTAGGTTTTGTTTATTCTCTATGATTAGTATGGAGATAATAATCGATTAGAAAATAGAGAATCACATTCTATTTCCGAATAAACATAAGAAGTATTTGTGGAGACAAATGACTTAAACATGTGACATATTAATTAATGGTATAATCTTATTCATTAATTAATCGTAATTGTGCAAATATTCTCTAGATCAGAAATACTATACGCGAGACTTATATTTGAGCATTTGGAATTTGCGATTACTATATTCACTTATTCGATTAAGTATCAAGGTAATATGTAATTCCCAATATTTAATTATGAGGTTACGTATTAGTAAGTGACGGGATCCATTACTTCATAATTAAATAAGTAAAGTACAATATTTAATATGTATTCTATTTATCTTAACTACAAAGTTCTTGGCCAAGACAATTATAGAGAAAAATGTTTTTCGAATAGTCAAGTGATTAAATAGAATTAGACATATGATTAAGTAATG
>JAOXNR010053135.1:0-14863 GCA_028571225.1 Parsonsia alboflavescens
AATTCATGAATTGCAGGTCAAAATATAATTAAATCAGATTGAATTCGCACATCCTTTCTAGGCATTGTATTCTCAAAGAAATAAAGCCTCAATTACATAGCTGCCATAACTACTCCCGTCCAATTGCACAAGTGTTTGATTAATTAATTAATGTCCAGGTTGGAGTTAAGACTTTCTGGGATTTCCTTCACTACCTGCAAAATAAGGTAAGTATTATGCATGTATTTCTCACAAATTTGACTCTTTTACATTAAAATTAAATTTAATCAAAGACCCTTTATTTGTGAAAGGGGACTCTGATTCCAATTTGCTTTCTGAAAGATAAGTGAGGTAAGCCCCTTTGTGTGACCTTTCTGGTAAGGGGAGTGTGATATGGTGGCTCATGTTTGGATGACTCTATTAGGTTCGGAATACTATAGATAGAACTTCTTTAGATTTTTGTCCTATCTTAATTTTCTTGAATTGATATGAATCTATTTTAGAAATAGGATTAAAAAAAAAAAAGATTTAATAGTTCATTGGAACTTAACTGGTTTTGACGTAATTTTGAATTGTATAATAATTAATGATTCATTTTATTTTCCATATGTAAATTTTTGTATCCAAAATGATTACTTATTTGGTTTGGTTGATGAGGATCGCCAAATAGATGGCCGTGTGCCTGCCTATGGTATTCGAAACTCGCAATGCCTACCTTCTCGGGTTTTTTTCTAATTTATTTTTTTTAAGCTTTTCAAATTGTAAAATCTTCCCTTCGGGGATATTAGTATAAAGTGATAAGCATACAAACCATAGGTTTCAAATTTGAATTTCACTGATACCCTCTGAATAAACGGAATGTATGTCGAGGTGCTTGCAAATTAGCTGATACTGCTAAATGAAAAAAATAAAAAATTGTAAAACCAATGAGTTGACAAGGATAAAATGTTATCCACTGAAAAAAAGAGTTTGACGGGGAAGAAGGAACGTCCTCCGCTTTCGGTTCTTTTGGACTGCACTGCACTGAATTACTATTTACAAAAGGTTGGATCGTATTCCTAGTTGACAATAGCATAGTAATTCAATCGGCCTTATATGCTTGGAAAAATCTAATATAGATAAGGTCTATATCTCCATGCGTGGATCCTATCATTCATATATATATATATAAAGCCAAGTTAATGGAAAAAAAAATATAAAATCAAAAGTGTCATTACTTTCCTTATTAGGAATTGAATGTCTTATTTTTCATTTTTAGACATTCATAATTGAATGTCTTATTTCTAAAAATGTGTAAGTATTTTATAAAAATGAGGGAGTATTTCTTTATCCTTAGAAAGTATATGTATGTTTTGAACAATTTTTGTGGTTGTTCTCTTAGGTGCTATATAGGAAGACTATGTTTTATGCAGATCTCGTCTCTAAACCACTTGATCAAGTTATTGGATGCAGAATTTAAGCCAACAGACAAATTCTTGCCGCCCCAGACAGATTGAGATATTAATGACGTTACGCTTTTGAACTTAACGGTTGTGGATCCCAGATTTCGATCCCTCCCCTTCCTCACCTGCCTCTTTGGCTGTCTTTGGCTTACTTTATCTAACATATGCACCACATATTATCACTACATAAATGGCTATTTGCTTACCTGTTATGTAAACAATCCAAAAATCCACTCTATATAAAATTTTTTTTCTATTTATGATATAAATTTTTTTCAAAATTTAACAACTGTTAGATGTAACTTTATTTTCACTGAGTATTATTATTTATCTTGGCAGTGTTCTTTAATTTTTTTTTAATATTTAATTAGATAAATATATTATTTCAATAATCTTGAATTAATATGTGATACATTTAATTGATTTAGGGATTATACTGTATATATGAACTGAAGTAGAACTAAAGTTAATACTATAAATACATATAATATATATATATATATATATTTTTAAAAAAATCAAATCCTACGTACGATCGGAATCTCAGAATATTATTTAGTTAAAGTAAGTTCCGTTGTGCTTTTCAGGGACGTAGCATTATTTTCTGTAATGCGCACTGGAAGATACTGCTGAAAGATCATCAATTAAGAAACTATGTTTTTGGTTTGTCTTTAATTATCCTCGTATCTTGTTTGCTCTTATTATATGTTAAGTCTTCTTACTTTCTGCTATTATCTGAAAGAGTTCAAAAGGTAATTTTAATTCAAGGGACCTCCTCCCCACTATGGGTAATCCCGACACTTAATTTGATATATACCATGTCACATGTTTGCAATATTTTTAATGATATATATACTTCCTGATTTGTCCCCATTTATGAACCATTCGTAAGCCTTTGAAGGGTACTATTTGAAAGGGGAAAAAAAGAAGAAGTAACTTTTAAAAAAACTTATAATAAAGAATAAAAAAAAAAGTAATTTAAATGACCTATACATGATCAGGAGTATTAAATTAAATATATCACGATAAAGGGAAATGCTATAGTGTTATCCTAACATTAAATATCTTTATTGGAAACGACATGGTATTTATCGAGAATAAAAGATTTGTGCTCAAATCTTGTTTTTCTCATTAGTATTTCATTTTTTTCCAAAAAGATAATTCAATTCATTTTAATAGTGTCCTTAGTATGGAAGACCAGATCAACGGGGTGGAAGTATCGACATATGAGACGAGGGACTTCATGAATTGTTGTCTCAATTATGGGTTGAAGGAATCTCCATCTATCGAGGTTGCGCACACTGGGACCAATCACCAGGTGTGGACCAAGCTTGATAGAGTTTTGATCAACAACTCTAGGGTAGGGCTTCAAGTTGACACACTAGTGGAGTTTCTACCATTGTCATACCACTCCGACCATTCTACTTGCATCGCTAACATCGGATCTTCCCCATTTGGGATAGGAGGAGTTTCAAATTTTTTGATATGTGGATGACACATGATGACTTTTGGAGGACCGTGGAGCATGGATGGATTGGGACTTGGATTGGCAAGGCACAATATATATTATATAAGATGCTCAAAGGACCTCTCAAGACCTTTAACCCCTTGCACTTCTCTCATATATCTTCCAGGGTTAAAAGGGTGGAAACGGAACTAGAGGAGGCCACATCCCTTTTGAGAGTTCACTATGGGGACATTCCTCAAGGACAAAGTGGTGGAACTTACAGGGAAGGCACTCAAACTAGCACTAGCTGAGAGGGCCTTCTACTCCCAAAAAGCGAAGGGCATATACTTCAACATGGCCGATAAAGGCACTAAGTTCTTCCACTTCTTGATCAAGCGGAACAACAAAAGAAACCAAATTGTGGCACTCAAGAAGCAAGATGATTTGGTCACAAGGAGCTATGAAGAAGTTGGACAAGAATTTGTATCATACTATTGTAACCTACTAGTACCGAGGAGGAGGTCCCTAGACCGAGAGAAGAGGTCTTCACTAAGAAGAAGATGGTAACAGGGGAACAGGCCGCCCTACTCTCTTCGAAAATGTCGAACCGAGACATTAAGAACGCTCTTTGGAGTATCAATTAAGGCAAGGCACAGGGACTGGATGGATACTCCTCGGGGTTCTTCAAGAAGTGTTGGGATGTGGTTGGGGTAGGGATGGTAAAATAACCTGACCCGATGGACACCCGACCTCACTTGCCCTGCTTGGGATGGGTTTTACCTAACCTGTTTAAGGATGGGGTGGGTATGGATTTTACAGAGGAGACCTACGCACAGGTCAGGTCGAGCTTAGGGTTGGCTAGTGACCTGGCCTGACTTGTGGCAAGTCTGGAACCTGCCCCGCCTTTGCCTGCTGTGATTAATATACATATTTTTTAATTATATTTTACCCAAAAATACATTATTTATTTCAAACATTCAGACATCCCTACTCATTTCATTTCCCTCTCAATCTCTCATCTCTTTTTCTCTCTCATCTCATTTCACTCTCTCGGCTCTCCCTTCCAGCACGATGGCTGGACATTGCAGTCTATTTCCTCCGACATTCTCCGGCACCATCGCAATCCATCCCCTCCATTGCAGTCCCTTCACTGTTCGGAGTACGAGAGCAGTGACAGCAATCCATTCGCAAGACTCGATAGCTGTCTTCCGGCGGAGCAGTCTGTCTAACTCCATTCGCTTGTGTTCCGACGATCTGCTGTCGCTCAGATCTGGTCACTAATCAGCCACCCCACTCCTTTTTTCTTGTTAGCTTTTAGTCTCAGATCTCTCTGCTCATCTTTTTTTTTTTTTAAATAGAAGAAAAAAATGAAATTACTCTTCCTTTTTTTTTTTTCAGATCTGAAAAATATTCAGATCTCTCGGCTTGTTGCTCACAGTTGAGGGCTTTCTATTTGTTTTTTTTAGATACTTATTTTATGTATGTAGTGATTTTAATTGGCTTTGCTGGAATTTTAGTTGTAAGCGGTTTTGATGGATGATTATATCTTGTATCAATTGTGATTCTCCTAATAATACCAAATATAAAGCAAAAGCATATGAAAATCAAGAAGATGCTACAGTTTAGAAATCAAAGCTTCTCCTACTGTAAAACACTGACAATTTGGATTGTCCCCTCTGTTTGCTAGTGGCTCTCTCAAGTTATATGACTATCCTGGTTTCTTGTGCTGTGACTTTTGCATTGTTTTCCTTAATTACTTGTTCTTCCTTTTTTCTTTCCCCGCATTATGTTCTTCTCCCTGTAGAGTTTGGTGGAACAGGGAGCATTGTTGTTTTTCCCCCCTTATTTTTTTGGAAGGGGGGGGGGGTTGTTTTCCGAAGCCATACTGTTGGTTGCTGCTATGATGCTCTTTCTGGTTGCTGTCAAGAATTTAAAGCAGCTACATGCTTGACCCTCCTTGGTTTGGTTTGTTTTGTTTTCTTGGCTAAACTGAGTCTTTGTCTGGCTTGAGTTATTGTGCACACATTTTATTTGCAAGTTCATTAACTTCTTCTTGTTGATATGAATTTTGTTTACATTTCCACTTTATTTTTATTTTTTTTCCTTTTTCCTTCCATTCTTGAACGGGTCAGGTCAGGTCAAACGGGTCAGTTCAACCCAGACCCACACAAAAAATCAAAATAGGTCAAAATAGGAACAGGTCAGATTTTATAGGAATAGGGCAGGGCAGGTCATGGGCCTGAATTACGAAACTGGTGACAGGTCCCGGGCCACGGCGGGCCTGGCTCCAGGAAGAGCAGGGCGGGTCTGGGTTTATAAAAACCTGCCTTGATCTACCCCATTGCCATCCCTAGGTAGTGAGTAGGGATGGCAAAATGAACTGGCCCGATGGATACCCAAACTGACCTGACCTAACCCGTTTGGGTCGGGTATTACCTGATCTGGTTTAAAATAGGAACAAATATGAGTTTCAAGGGGAAGGCCCGTGCACAGGTCAGGTCGGGCCTGGGGTTGGGCAGTGACCTAGCCTGGCTTGACCCGGTCTATTATGTTTTTTTTAATATATATATATATATATATATATATATATATATTTATACTCTTAACCCTAATTTTCCCCTTCCTCTTCCTGTTCCTCCTTTTTTTGCTCCACATCTCTCTTTCTCTCTTCTCATGGCCGTTTCTTCCTTTCTTTCTGTCCTATCTCTTTCTCTCTACTGCGCCACTTCTTCCTGCTCCCATGTTCTTCCTGCTCCCATTTTCTTCCTCTCACTCCTCTCTCTTTCTCTCTGCTGCCCCTCTTCTTCCTTTCTCTCAACACCACACTGTTCGCTAATCGCTACTACTACCACCCAGTCTCAGATCCATGTCTTCTTCCTCTCCTTCCCCTTTATTTTGCACAAAATCACCCTTGGAACTGTGTTTGGTGTTGAACTTGAGCTAAATTGGCTCTCGCTCATGAGAGCTCAGCTGCCTGGGATGCATTTGCATTGTCTGGTGCCAAACCAGGGGATGTGCAGTCACGTAGGAGTTTTCTGCTTCTGGATTTACATTTATGAGTGGTGATATTTTTCGTCATCTTTGATTCTGCAGCTATCTAAAGGCACACATGATTGGTCATCTTTTCATACTCCTGAAGAACTAGTTCTAATTCCTTAGCAGGCTTCCATATCTGTAAGTGACGGAGAATCTCTATAAATTTCTCACCAAAATATTATACATTTAGAGTAAAGTTTTCCTAAAAGTAGTTTCACTTTATGTGCGCTTCTCCAGGTTCAAGAACTGGTTGGCACTGTCTATGATCCCCTGACAGGAAAATGGTCCCTATCTGATGATATCAATGTAAATTATATTGCATATGGCACAAAAAAACAGTGACTAAACTAAAATTTTGCATAAGAATTTTGTCAAATTCAATCTTTCCTTCACGTGCTTTTCTTATAGTACTAATATATAATTTAAGGATGAGTTAAGTAGTAGTAAAATTTTGACAGTTCTTCAATTTCAATTTCTTTGTACTATTTGATTATGTATTTATTTTTTTGTCAAAGTGAAAATTAGGGAATTTTCTTTGTTGGTTTGAATAACCTTGACAAGTAAGATGGGTCAGAACGGGGCAGGTCGGGCCTAGTAGTAAAAGAACAGGGCAGGTCACAGGTCATGGCGGGCCTGGCTCCAGAAAAGGCAGGGCAAGTCTAAGTTTTCAAAAACCTACCCTTACCTGCCCCATTGCCATCCCTAGTTGTAAGGGAGTTCTTTATATCAGGAAAGCTGCAGAAGCAACTCAATCACTCTATTATTGCATTGGTGCCCAAGAAGCAACTTGCCCCAACGGTGGAGGACTATAGACCTATCTCCTATTGTAATGTGGTCTATAAGGTCATTTCCAAGATTTTAGCTGGTTGACTTTCTCCCATTTTGGTGGACTTAGTGGATGAGTGCCAGGCAGCCTTCATTAACGGGAGAAGCATTGTGGAAAATATATTTATAGCACAGACAATACAACCGGAAGTGAGCCTCTCCAAGATGTGCCCTTAGGATAAATCTTAGAAAGGCTTATGACATTATATCATAGAAATTCCTATGAGAGGCCCTTCAAGTGCTTGTCTTTCCTATTATATTTGTGGAATAGGTGATGGAGTGCTTAACCACCTCATCATTCTCAGTGCAAATCAATGGTTCACTCCATGGGTTCTTTAAAGGACAAATGGGACTACGCCAAGGTGACCCTCTTTCCCCCTACTTGTTCACTATTTGCTTGGAATACTTCTCAAGGTCATTAAGGATAGCTACAATAGATAGGGAGAATAATTTTCACCCTGAGTGTGGCCACCTTAAGATCTCACACTTGGCATATGCGGACAACCTACTAATGTTTGCTCGGGGGGACATAACCTTGATCAAGATAGTAATGGGCTGCGTATGGGAATTTGGGGAGGTCTCTGGGCTGCTGGCCAATCCATAAAAGTCTAGGGTTTTTGCAGCTGGTATTCCACAGAGGGAGCTAAAGGAAATACTGGACTACACAAGGTTTTTGATCGGCATCTTGCCGTGCAGGTACTTGGGCATGCCATTAACCCTAGCACACCTCAAAGTTATAGCTTGGAAAAACACTAGCCTACACGGAGTTTCTGGATGACATAGCTTCTCATATTATAGCTTGGAAAAACACCAGCCTCTCATATGCTGGAAGGATGGAACTAGTGAAGAGTGTCTTACATGGGTTGGCTTGTTTCTGGCTTAGCATTTTGCCAATGTCGAGCCCGGCGAAGGGGGTCGCAGCTCTTTGTAGGAATTTCCTATGGGGAAGGCAGGGCACCTGTGGCATGGAAAGACCTATGCTACCCGAAGAAGGAGGGTGGATTGGGCTTCAGGGACTTGAAAATATGGAACCAATCCCTACTTGCTAGAACAATTTTAGAATACACATGCCAAGAAAGACACATTGTGGGTTAGATATATCCACCATTACTACATTGGCTCATCAAACATTTGGAGCATAACTAAAAGGAAAGTTGGCTCTACCCTTTGGAAGAGACTTCTAGATATTAGGGATATGTTGTTATTGAGGGAGGGTTCCTCGGAAGCCGCTGCCAGGAGGATTCAGGGCTTGACCAGGCAGGGCCAATATTGCACCAAGGAAGCTTATGAGGGACTGAGACAATGAAAGCGAAGTTTGATCAGAAACTGTCATTCATGATGTGGCTGGCAATCCAGGGACGACTGACCACCAAAAACAGACTCCACTTCCTGGAGTTGGACACAACATGCTGCCTCTGTTGGAGCACCCAGGAATCACACCAGCATCTTTTCTTTGCCTGCCAATTCACCCAGGCTGTTTGGCAGAAACTCAGGGATTGGATGGGCATCTCCAAGCAGATGACGACACTGTAGTCTACCATCAAATGGTTAAGGAAGGAGGCATGAGGGACAACATGGCATCCCAAGCTCAAGCGGCTTGGACTGCTTACTACGGTATATATTTGGAGAACTAGAAATAGGGTCACCTTTGAAGGCCAAACGACCAATGATGATGAGGTATGATTTAGGATTAAGATACAAGTATACAAGGTAACGTATATCCTGTATCCTAATGTCTTATCCTCCTTTGGCTTGGACACATAGTCTCTATAGTTCCCATATACATGCCCCTTGGGTATGTCCAAGTATTTTATATATCTTTTTGATCTATTATACACTTATATTTAGATTAAAAAAAAAAAAATCATTGTCAGTCTAATTATTTGTAATAGTAATTTTAATTATATATTTATTCAGTGACTTGGTGGTGTTGAAAAGCTTTATATGTTTAACGAAGTTGATTGGACGAAGAGTATATAATTACTTTCTAATAATAGAATGTGAATAAGGAGGAAAGAGAAAGAAATACTATAAAGAGAAGTAAATTTCCGTAAGTGAAACTAATTTTTATAACTTATTAAGATGAAGGGAAAAAAAAATTAAGCTTTGTCTCCTCCACTTAATTAAACACGGCTTCAATTTTAAGTCAAAGCTGGGGGGTGTAAATGAGTTGGTTTGGATTTGACTCGATAAATATTTAAATTTGATTCTCCTTAATCAAGTTCAAGTTGGCTAGACTCGCTATTATATGTGTCGAGTCAAATATATATATATTTAATTCGTTATATTCATAATTGAGTTAAATGAACTTTTTGATATATATATAAGAAATATTTTATTTATAATATATTAATAGTATATAGTATAACTTATTTATTAAATATAATTTTTTATTTATTATGCATAATATATTTTATTATTTCATATAATAAAGTATATTCTATTATTTCTCAATGTCTTGAGAAAATAATAAATTGAATACAAAAATAAGCTTAAACAAGCTCTAGACCGAACCCAAACCTTTTAAAAATTCACAAGACAAACTCGAAATTAAATATTTAAATTCATACAAACTCAAACTCAAACTCAAAAAAAATGAATGAATTGAATTTAAACTTAATAGATTCGAGTTCGGATCCACTCGACTCTCGTCGCCAACCCCACTCAAAGCCCACTAAATTCTTATGAAAAAGTGGACCAACGAGATCACGTTGTCAAAAATTAAAAAAATTTAAAAGGTTGTCACTTTTCAAAAATGAATATTAAACCATATCTTATGTACGTAACAACTTTTTCTCATGCTTCTGTTTTTGTTCATGCGTGCATCCTAGAAAGATAAACCTGTGGCGCTGCTTTTTGCCATTTTTTTCTTTTGTTGTTTTTTTTCCCCGGCCCCAAAATAAAAGAAAAGACTTAATATATTATTAAATTATTTAACTGTACATCATTTTCCTATTTAAGTGTTAAACTTTTATTTTTAATTTATTAACTAATTGACGCAATATATTTTCTTATTAAACCATTAAATTTTTATTTCACCATCTATTGAATTTCTGATGCAGTTCAAAACATTAATTTGAATTCTCTACACAATTGATACTCTAATTTAATTGAAAATTAATGAACAGACTGTGATTAAGTAAGTATTTATATATATATATATATTTATATATATTTATATGTGAAAACTATAGTGGACTACGTAGTATAGAAATTGATGTGCTACTGACAGAAAAAATAATTACAATCTTTTGCAATATCGATTTTTTTATAATCTGTATGTCTCACAGTGTCATGACTTTCTCTTTAGATATTAAAAAAAATCAACATCGCGGAAGATTATTACGTAACGCATCAATTTCTGTATTACGTAACACATTAGAGTCTTTCTCTATATATATAGATGAGCCAGCCAATAATGGAATCCACACATTTTAAGATGCCCACTTTAGAGAAAAGAGATAGAAGAATGACGAAAGCAGAGATTCTGGTTGGCTAATGGCTATTGCAACAAGGCAGACTTTTTTTTTTACGGCTCTTTTGTCCTCTCATTTTAGCATCAATCGTAATCCTATTTATAAACAAAGAATTCAAAGATAACCAAAACCTCCCATCCATGGACTATATGGTAGTTGTTAGGTTTTGTGCTCATTGGCAAACAGAAAGTGAATTTGAAAAGAAAGAGTCCTGTAAGGTTAGGTTTTTTGCATTATATATGTTCGTGTGCATTCGTGTGTATATATATAGGAATACGGTAGGAATAAAAAGCATTGCTATCAAAGAACAAGATTTTGTTACTAGCTTTCCTGTTTAGGCATTGTTGTTGCCGGTAAGTTTGTTCGGTTCGGTCAATTTTGATGTGGGCATGTTTGGTGCGTTTTCAAGCTTGATTCAGAATCTGCACAATAAAAGTGATCAGAGTTGTAGGTGATTTTCGAAACTCTTCTGATGGTGAAATTAGAAACTTGTTTAGCATTGTGGAAATGAGAGTTACAAGTTCTGAGATATAAAAGTCACGTACCTTTAGTAATTGATTATTACTTTCTTATATAAACCTGTGACTATGCAGGTAGTTATTGACATTTCGATGTGGAATGTAGAATGTGTAATAAACATTGTTGGACTGATAAACAATTTTGATCGAACTATCTTTGATATCAGATTTTTCTCTCGTTATTAATCCTTTTAGCTCTTGTAATATATCAAATTAAAGCTCTTAGTATATAAATTAAACTTAGTATTTGATTTGTGATTAATTACCAAGTTAACATGGTAGAAAATGTGATCAACGTATTGACCTTGGTGTATGGTATACATAATATGTCCTTTCGGAAAAAAGTGTCGTTATAAAAATAGATTGTCTCGCAATTTTGCCGAGATGACAAACATAATATAATTTTGGCATGGATATACTAGTTTTTGTATATTATTCTTCTTTATTTATTAATGGTATTCGACTCCATCATATGGGTTCAACTTGATTTTTTTGTCGACTTTAGTTTTTATAAGCCAATTTATATGGGTTACAACCGTTAAATAAAAATTTATTTATTAAATATAAAAGATTATTAATTGGATTTGAGTAAAAGATTAAATATAAAAGATTACATCCGTTTTTATTAATTATCAAAAAAATAGGTGACTGCTTGAAATTTCGAGGTTTCAAATTTATTGATCCCTCATTGATTATGGGTCTTTGCTTTGTATATATATATGTAAATATATACATATATATATATATATATATAAATATATATATAAAATTGCTATAAAACGTAACTGTTGGAGCTCAATTGGAGCGCAACTGCCAAAACGATGTCGTTTTTGCAGCGAAATAAGTTAATGTATCCTTCAGACCCACTTATTTCGCTGTCAAAATGACGTCGTTTTGACAGTTACTCTCTAACAGTTGTGTTTTATAGCAATTTTTTATATATATATATCGGATTTGCTAATGCACGTTCCAACCGTTACCGTAACGAAATTCTTGCTCTGCTTGGTTGGCTGCATGAGCACTGTAGCAAGAATTCCGTTATGGTAACGGTTGGAGCGGGCATTAAGGAGCGCTCCGAAGCGCGCGTTAGCAAAATTGATATATATATATATATATATTTATATTTATTTATTTATTTATATACACACACTAGGTTATATAGGCCTTTGAAAAGAATTAATTATTTTTTTTACGAAGAATACTATTTACATCAATTAAAATTAGTTACTCCCTCCATCACTCTTTATAAGTTATTTTTACTTACTTTTTTTATTATTAAATATAAGTCATTGTTGTTAGTTTTTTAGGTATTTTATTAATTTTTTTACTATGTTACCCTCTTTTGTTTCTTTTCTCTAATTAATGTTGTTTGTTTGTTTAAAATCATAAATAGGGATATTTTACAAGAGAAAAAATATTACCTTAATTTTAATAAAATGTCCATTAGTGACTTATAAATAGTAACCGAGGGAGTATTAAATTAGAATAACTAATTTTAAATTAAAATCATTGATGCCTGATTTAGGTTAGCTATTTTTATTTACATCAAAAGAGAAAATTAGTTATTAAATAAAATTCAAGTCTGAATAATTTGGTAGCAAGCACAACATTTGAGGTTAAAAGATCTCAAATTCATAAGAAGAAAAATCAAGATTATAATTAAAATTCAATTAACATATGAAGCTAAGAAAGCATGATGTACGACGTCATCTTTCTATCTTAATTTCTTTTATTTATTGCTGGCCCCTCCCTCACCGCATTTGTTGATTTTTTGGAATAGAAAATATCATGGACTTTTTTATATATTGGACAATATTTATCAGTTGTAAACGAAGATCTTAATTCAATGCACTTTAGGTCAAGATGTGGACACTTTTCGGATACGAGGATGGAGGTGGATATAACATATATAATAATTTTTATTTTTTTTTAATAAAGTTAAAATTTTAGGTTTCTTAAGACTAACCAGAAATTGACACGTGCTTACTCATTTCCGGGCGGTTTTGGATCCAATCACATGGGTCTTTTGGGCACCTTCGATGTATTTAAAATGGAGATAACACCTATATGTCAAAGCTTAATTAGGAATAGAGTTGCGAAAAAAAATTTGATTTGAGGAATGAGCAATAAAATATGATGGACAAATTATTAAATACTCCATAAGTTTCAAAATATAAATCACTTAAAATTAATTCAGAAAAATTAAGGTAATCGGTACTTTTCTTTATATGGATAATATTACTTCGTATGATTATACTTTTTCTCTCTGTTTCTCTGTCTCTTTCCTCTCTCTGATTGGTCGGTTGATTATTAGAAATAGAGAAACAATAAATTGGTTATAAAAGAAGTGAAAAAGAAAGTTGATTAGGAGGGTAAAATAAGAAATTCATTTATAAAGTTATTGGAAATTGAATACCTTTTGTATTAACATGTGTAAGTGATAAATATTTTGAAAAAAATAACCCTTTCTAAGTGACTTATATTTTAAAATGAATTAAGTATGACTTATGTTAACATAAGATTTCTATGCAATTTTTATTTTTATTTTTTTGAGCAAAAAACTCTAAGATAACCATCAACTTTTTTAAAATCCAAGATTTTCCCTTAAACTTTAAAATTTGTCTGTCATAACCTTAAAGTTTCAAAACATATACCATATGCCCTTTCGCTCGATTTCATCCATTGGAGTTAACGGAATTCATTTATGAAACAGTTGTTGTAAAACTTTTACCTTTATACTTTATTACTATTCAAATTTTGCCCTTAAACTTTATTATTGTGCAATTTTTAATCCATAATGCCATACATTGTTTATATATAATACATTATTTGTATTATTGTATTGATTTTGACAAATTAATGATATGCATTTCATCTTTACTTCCCCAATAACTAATTTATTATGAGTCATTTCATTTTTCTTCAAGAAATGAAATTATTCTTAACCTCTAAAAATTCATGATTCAATTTATAATGAAGATGAATTTCTATTTGTTGCAATATGGGTATCCAATTATCTTTTTAATTAAGTTTATTCATAACAATAAGTAAGTTTTTACAATAAGGATAGGATAAGATAAATCGTGAACTAATCAAGAATATCTAAAATTAATACAAGAATTTTGAATGATTAAATGTTAAGAAGAATTTCATTTCTTGAAGAAAAAGGAAATGGCATGCAATAAATTAGTTATTGGAGAGTAAAGTTGAATTGCATATTATTAATTCGTTAAAATTTGTAAAATAACACATATCATGTATTATATATAGACAATGTATATATGGCATTTGAAGACATTTAGTAAGGGATAAAATTTATATAATAATAAAGTTTAGAGGTAAAAGTTGAATAGTAATAAAGTAACAAGGGCAAAAAGTGGACAAACAAATGTTTTGTAAATAAATTCCATTAACTCTAATAGAATAGTTGGATGGAAAAGCATATGGTATACGTTTTAAAAGTTTGAGGTCATGACAGATGAATTTTAAAATTTAAGGGCAAAACTTAAATTTTCGTAAAATTCAAGATTATCATGAATCTTTTTGCCCCTTTTTTTTTTTGTTTTTGTTTGTTAAAGGTCTTATTAATATAATTATTTTTGGAAGGATATATATATATAGATACACACTCTCTACAATATACTTGTATAAATAATCTTAATGTTAAATGTTTAAATTTTAGAATTTAACCCTGAAATATTTTCCTTTGGAATTTTGGGATTCTGTTATTTGATCTTCTGTTTTGCCGTTAAGCCGGACATGGTGATGTAAGAAATTTGACTTTTTTATATTGTTTAGACAAAATAATAAAAGGAACATCTATCTAATCACGGATGTTCATAATTTTTTTTTTCAAAAAACCTTATCCTGTAGTCTACATACAACATCTCATGGAGTGAATGTGGTCAAGTTCTTTACTTAAATAACACAATTATTGAGCATTACAACCACTCAGAGATTTTTTTTTTTTTCTTCTACTCTTTTTTGGTTAATCAGGTTGATAAGGGAAGGAATTAAAATGACTCATGTGTTGGGATTTATGCCTAAAAAGGCTATCATTTTCTGAGAAAAACTGTAAAATACTATAATCTAAATAAGTAATTTTTTACATATTAGCATAACATGCAATAAGGTCCAAAT
>JAOXNR010053136.1:0-14862 GCA_028571225.1 Parsonsia alboflavescens
TATGTTACAAAAGTTTTAAAATTAAATTTATCTATATTATATAAGAATGAGGCATTTATAAATGTATTAATAAGTATTGATATGGAAAACACATGAATAAATGAACATGTTAATGTTGCAGGAGAACTGGTAGAGACATTTGATCTACTGCGCGTCGGCATGTGTTCGAATCCCTGTGACCGCATTTCTGAAATTTTTTTTTTTTTAAATTATGGAGAGTCAAACTCGGACGATTTTACCGATTTTACCTCCTTTTTCGATTTTGATCCGATTTTACACGTTTGTACCCCCTAAAATCGTAAACTCGTGCGAGTTTACGAGCCAACTTGCGATTTTAACAACCATGTTCATGATGATGTTTATCTTCACGATCCCTCTGCCTTTCGATTCTCTCATATCGACCTTCATCATAACTGTTGTCCCTGTGACTTTTGCCATGACTTCAACTATGAGAAGATCTTGACCTGAGGTGATCATCCCACCCATGAGATCGAGATGGAGTGCTTGAGTGATCATGCTTTCTGTATGGACTTTGATACCTTTCTCGACTCAAATCTCTCTTGTCATGGTCATGGGAATCTAGAATTCTCCAGTTTCCATCTCTCCCTCAACTCATAATCAGAATCATAATTGTAATCTCTCTCATGGCTATCCTCTTTGTTTTGATGAGAAATACGAGTGCCAAAGTCATACTCATCATACCCATAATCTTCAAGGTCACGGCCCCCATACCTAGCAGGCCTGTCAAATCCGTGATCGTGGTAGTGATCCACATTACGAGAATCCATTTCATATGAATCCACATATGGTTTTTCATGATGCCGTGTATCTCTCTCTGGAGGATATTCATCATCATAGGATCTCCTCCCTGACGGATTCCACAAAACTGGTGGTGGTGGGTAGTTCTCCCTTTCCTGTATTTTCTGGTGAAAGCCGCCCCTTGGGTAAACATTCTCCCTAGGAAATCTTTCATCTACAAACCTCCTATCATCATATGAACCACTAGCCCGAAAATTTGGCTCATGAATTGGACCTAATCCACTAACAAAGTTAAAATCTTTCGGGTTGAATGGACCAGTTTCCTCATCTTCAATTTTAGGCATAACGGAAATTTTCGGCACCTCTGCTTTCACTAGGGCCTTACTCTCAACCTTCACATAAGGTTCCTTTTCCACCGTACAAAGAACCGATTTTCCTTCTTCGAGCCTTCTTTCTATCTTAAGATGATGACTGTTTTTAGGCACTTGAAGCCGCTCTTCAGAACTCAGGTTCCTCTTTCTTGGAAGTCTTTCGGCGGGTTGTAGCAGCACCAGGGGTCGTTGATTTGCTAGTTGCTGCACCATTCGGTTCAAAGTTTGCATTTGTTGAGTTTGGTTTTCCAAGAACTGTCGCAGGGATCGATCGCACTCTTACCTTTCCCTTTCTTGCGTTTCTCTGCTTCTACGCAATTCATCCAAAATTGCAGCCACAGTCGGATCACTGTTTCCACCGAACTTGGTGGATCTCGGCTTTGAACAATACACCGGAACAATGAATGGTGAACAGTTCCATGAACAGTACCCCCGATGAATAGTGTTGATGAATAGTGCGAGAACAATAATTTCGAAAACTTTCGGAAACTCAAACTTTGGATAATCTGTCAAAGTTTGAGGCTTTATGATAATCTAACTTCTGAACTTGCCAGAGGTCTAGACAACGAAAATTGTAATCGAACATCAATCTAAAGTAGTTAAAAGACGAAGAAAGAAAGAACAAAACCTTGAGTTCACAAGGAAAGAGAGATAAACTCTGAAATATTATTGATAATAGATTGAATTTTTTTCTTTAATCTCTTAGCGATTCATCCTTGTTTATAATAGCAGAAGTTCTATGTTCCTAATCAGACTAGGAAATAGAAACCAAATAAACTACTAAAGCTAAGTTCTACTTTCCTAATCAGACTACGAAATCAAAAAAATAAGGAAAAAAACAATAAAAAAATGAAACAAGTTTCGAAATAAAATTCTACCTAATTAAGGAAATAAATTTATTAAACAATCCTGACCTGGCTCGTCTACTTGGATTGCGTCAGAGTCCCCCTGTTGAAGAGAGCTTGTTCTCAAGGTCGCGTGTCTCCATGGAAGTGAGAAAGATGTTACACATTGAACACATTGAAGATATTGTAGCCTTCTGGTAGCTCGAGCTTGTAAGCATTGCGTCCCAGCTTCTCCCAGCTTATCCGTCGTTGCTTGTGCAGCCCCCACAGAAGGGAAATCAATAAACTCAAATCCTCAAGAGGTGCCAGAATTACGTTCTTTGTTCACACGGACATGAAAAAGGGGTCCCCATTCAGCAAGTATCTGGTATAAATCTTCTTTTGTAGTCTTCAGAGAGAGACCCTTCACTACAACGGTAGCTTGTGGAGCCACAGAGTAATGGTCTTGTTGATGTTTATCTTCACGGTCCCTCCTTCTTTCAATTCTCTCATATCGACCTTCATCATAACTGTTCTCCCTGTGACTTCTACTATGACTTCAACTTCGAGAAGATCTTGACCTGAGGTGATCATCCCACCCATGAGAATGAGATCGAGAGCGTCAGTGATCATGCTTTCTGTACGGACTTTGATTCCTTTCTTGCCTCAAATCCCTCTTGTCATGGTCATGGGAATCTAGCCTTCTCCAGTTTCCATCTCTCCCTCCACTCATAATCAGAATCATAATAATATCTACCATAATCATAGTCTCTCTAATGGCTATCCTCTTTGCTTTGATGAGAAATATGGGTGCTCAAGTCATACTCATCATACCCATAATCTTCAAGGTCACGGCCCCCGTACCTAGCTGGCCTGTCAAATCCTTGATTGCGGTAGTGATCCACATTACGAGAATCCATTTCATATGAATCCACATATGGTGTTTCATGATGCCATGTATCCCTCTCTGGAGGATATTCATCATCATAGGATCTCCTCCTTGGCTGATTCCACAAAGCAGGTGGTGCTGGGTAGTTCTTCCTTTCCAGTATTTTCTGTTGAAAGCCACCCCTTGGGTAAACATTTCCCTGGGAAATCTTTCATCTACAAAGATCCTGTCATCATATGAACCACTAGCCCGAAAATTTGGCTCATGAACTGGACCTATTCCACAAGCAAAGTTAAAATCTTCAGCTCCGAATGGACTAGTTTCCTCATCTTCAATTTTAGGCATAATGGAAATTTTCAGCACCTCTGCTTTCACTACGACCTTACTCTCAACCTCCACATTAGGTTCCTTTTCCACCGTACAAAGAACCGATTTTCCTTCTTCCACCTTTCTTTCTGTTTTAAGATGATGATTGTTTTCAGGCACTTGAAGCCGCTCTTCAGAACTCCAGTTCCTTTTTCTTAGAAATCTTTTGACGGGTTCTAGCAGCACTGGGGGAGGCTGATTTGCTAGTTACTGCACCACAATTCGGTTCAAAGTTGCATTTGTTGATTCTGGTTTTCCCGGATCTACCATATGGTTCGATCGCACTCTTACCTTTCCCTTTCTTGCGATTCTCTGCTTCTGCGCAATTCATCCAAAATTATAGCCATAGTCGGATCTATGTTTGCACCAGACATGGTGGATCTCGGCTCTGATACCAACTGACGCAGGTGGATGTGGTGGGTTGAGGATTAAGGAATTCTGGAAAAAAAAACTAATAATAGGAACTCAAAAAAACTCTCAACTTTAATTCGGATGAACAATAAAACGATGAACAGTGATTGTGAACAGCACGTCGAAACAGTGAATGGTGAACAGTGCCAATAAACAGTATCCCCGATGAACAGTGCTAATGAATAGTGCAACGACAACAATTTTGAAAAACTTTCGGAAACTCAAACTTTGGATCGCCCATCAAAGTTTGAGGCTTTTGGATAATCTAACTGCTGAACTTGCCAGAGGTCTAGTCAATGAAAATCGGGTTCTTCTCCTCTAATCAAACTTCAATCCAAAGTAGTTAAAGGACGAAGAAAGAAAGAACAAAACCTTGAGTTCACAAGGAGAGAGAGATAAACTCTGAAATATTATTGATAATAGATTGAATTTTTTTCTTTCAGCTCTTAGGCATTCATCCTTATTTATAATAGCAGAAGTTCTATGTTTCTAATTAGACTAGGAAATAGAAACTAAGTAAACTACTAAAACTAAGTTCTGTTTTCCTAATCAGACTATGAAATCAAAAAAATAAGGAACAAAAAAAAAATTAAGGAAATAAAATTCTATCTAATTAAGGAAATAAAATTATTAAATAATCCTGATTTGGCTAGTCTACTTGGACGTCTTCAATTCTATCCTATGCAATGCAACTAAACCGGTGGTTCTTGATGGGAAACTGGTGTATTACAACATGTTTGATGCGAAAGTAGATGCATTTTCTGGGCAATGGAGAAAGTTGGTTTCCAAAGAAATATAGGATTGTTTGTATTAGGGTGCAGTTGGCCTTCTGCTGGTAATGGGAATTTTACAACTCCAAAGCTTGGTTCAATATATAACGAGAACTTCGTTAAGCACGTTGTGTCGAAGGTTGATACACCCAAGAGGACTCATACATATTGAGGAGGCTGTCTTTGAAATTTTCAATGAGAATCTTGAGCTTGCTGGAATTGACCAAAACTGGGGATTGTTTTATCCTAACAAGAGACCTGCTTATCCTGTATTTTAATTGAAATGAAATGGTTGTAATATCTGGATAAAAATCATGTGTTTAATTAGTTCATATATATGATAGAAAATTTATATATTTGGGAAAATAAATTTTATGGTAACTCCATATTATTTTTAAAAAAATTTTGCATCTGGGAGGGGTTGAAGAAGGTAGTAATTGAAAAACAAAAATAAAGATTTTCTTAAAATTATTATTGATGGGAGAAATAGATATGATCCGGATGAACCGACCTAACCAGACCCCAGCCCGCCCTCAAATACCTAAAAGTCTGAATCACAAGTCAAGAGGAAAGATGGGCAACAACATTTACCCACAGAACTCCCAGGTTACTGACCTTAACATGAGCTTAGGAGAGGTTTCACCGGACCACGACCTTCGACCCAGTGAACTCCAATCCATCTCATACATCTTCCATGTCATGACTAAATGTTTGCGACTCTGAACATACTTTATGAATCTGTAAATCAATCATCTCGACTTCTAAATGGAATAGTCGAGACCTTTGGCATTCACAAGTAGGTAGCGAAGTTGGTTTAAAGGTCGTTAATGAGCTTGTAGCTGTCGACCAGAGCAGTGCATGGCAAGGTATCCCAACATCGGGAAACTCCAAGATTCTAGGAGCAATTGGCGGGATACGATATGATCTCACAATTATCCTAATTACCTACTTTCATGTAATTGAAGAGCCATGCTCGACGAGGTAACCTGTTATTTGATATATATGATTGAAACACACACTATTCATGGACAAATTGAACTAATTTACTCAAAGATTACTCTCTCAGAATACTGACTTAGGCAAAGGAACCAAAACCCCAAGGCGATAATCCACTTCGGTGATCTAATCTTCCCTTTTACGTTACCATTGCAGGAGCCATCATGGTTCGGGGTGACCCGAAGATAGTGTTTGAGCTCCACACCTCTAGTGCTGTCTGTGGTCACAACACTCTAAAGCCTAGATTTCTCCCATACGCACAAAACAAAAAAACAAAAAAGGATTATGATGCCTCAATCACAACCAACGCGCATTCAGCCACCACACCGTGGCAGGCCGTCCGATAAAACATAATTTCACACTGGAGAAGTAGCGCCAGAAGACCCAGTTCCAATGTAGACAATAACAATAATTCGGGGTCAGCACATCAACAAGAACAACCGAGGTCGACAAGGAGGATCTTGGTGAACCACCTACCTACCGCGTGAAATTAGAGATTAGGAACACGTCAATCAGAATGACAATGGTGATAACCCCAGACCACAGAGATCAGGGGAAAGTCGTGTGTCCGTCCCAGCCGACCTCTTAGAATGCATGGTGTCTTCCCTAGAAGGGATCTCGGGTAGAAAATATTACATGTCAACGGGGCGTACTCTTATTCCATCTTAGAGGGGAACACAACTACCTCAAGATCAGAGGGGTTGCAAACCGCCGGACCAACCCCTACCTTCAAAAACAAGAGATGACCTTCGGCCCAATGTGGGAGGTCGGGAGATAGGCTGAGCACAGAAAAGATCACAGGGTGAAAGAGTCCCACTTGTGGTTCTAAGCAATGGAAGGGGTTAGACATACTCAACCGAGCAGCCATTTCATGAGGTCAACAACAAGGAACAAGTGATGACTCACTGAGAACTCCTCCTGGAGGAAGGATAACTCCTTGACTTGGCCTAATCCATTGAGGAGAGTGACACTGCCAAAAAATCAGGAGAAGAATGGAAACTAGGAGATATAGAGCAGTGGGGACCTATCGGAGCCTTCACCATTTGTCCACAACATCAAGACTACCTGAATGCCATCAGTATTCAAGGCATTGCAAATGGAGGCATAGTACGACGACATAGGGGAGCCTCTACAACACACAGATGAATATGTTTCTTACATGGAAATGTTTGAGTATCCTAATCATGTCAAATGCACAGCTTTCCAGCCCATTCTGACCAAGAAAGGACAGATCTGGTTCAAATTAATTCCCGAAGCAAGTGTCTCAAGCTGAACACAATTGAAGGAGTTGTTCCTGAAAAAGACATCAATGATCTATTTAATATCAAAAATAAATTTGGTGAGAGCACAAGAAGTTATTATAGTCGTTTTAACAACGAGGCAGTGGAAATTGCATGGAAAAACTACGTTATCCACATCACTGCCTTTAAATAAGGACTGTAAGGGGTGATGTAGCTCTTAGGCTAGCAGAAGAGCTAGTAAAGACCATCAAGGAGCTACAAACACTCCTCAAGAAGTTAATAAAGGTTGAAGAAACCACAATTCAAAAGAAGATTCCTAGATTTGCCTCGATCACTAAGAAAGAGAATAAGGGGCTACCAAAACACCTACAGTCATTGAAACAAGATAGGAAGGATCCTCATTCAAAAGGATGACATTCATATAAGAAGAGGAAGACCATTCCAGACCTAGTGACAACTCCCTTAATGACTTCATGGGCAGAAATACTGGTGGCCATGGAAATGAAGGGTCAGCTAAAGCCTCCCAGACCTGTCAAAACTCCTTAGGCCACGAGAGAGATGGCAAAATTCTGCCACTACCATAAGGATCATGGCCACATCACAGAGAACTGCTTTGAACCTCAATTGAGAAATTGAGAGGCTGGTCAAGGAGGGCCATGTACAAGGATTCCTGACTAGGAATATAGGTCCTGGAAATCCACCTCCTGAAGTAGCAAACCACTAGCGACCTCTGGTTCGAGAGATAAACGCCATCGAAAGGAGGACGAAGCAAGCATAGGGAGAAGATTTAGAACCCCTACTAGTGTCATTCCAGATTGGAGATTTCTTGGTATGCAAGATATTGGTTGACACCAGAAGCGCAGTGAATGTCTTGTACAGAAAAGTGTTCGACCAAATGGGGATAGATAAAAGCTTGCTGATAAAGTCAGACACTGCCTTGACCAGCTTTAATGGCAACACGACCTATGCAGAGGGGATTTTACGGGTTCCAACTGTGGTCTACATGGATGGCAGGGGGGTCATAGAGGTCATAGACTAGTTGGTGATTGATGCACAGAGAACTTATAACGTAATTTTGAGAAGGAGAGGGCTCATGGACCTTAGAGTGTAAATCTCCTTGCTGAGCTATTGTATGAGGATCCAGGTCAAAAAAACCTAGGTCATCCTAAATGGAGATAGATAGAGAGCCGCGGAATGCTACCTCATTGAAGTTAATGCTAAGAGCTCAACAATGCCCAAGCAGGAGGATTTCATTGAACTTCCTAAGGGGAATGATGAGTTTAGAATCCCGGCTGCCAGTAAAGTAGAAAGAGTTTTCTCAACTCGGATTTCCTTGAAAAAAGAATAAAGATAGCTGAACTCTTGCCTACCAAGATTAAAGGAAACCTTGTTGACTCCCTTCAGAAATACCTAAAAGTCTTCACCTGGCGACCTACCGACCTCTACAGCATAAATAGAAGGATAGCAGAGCACAAGGTCGGTCTTAGACCAGGAGTCAAACTGGTAAAGCAAAAGAAAAGAACTTTTGCTCCGGAATGAAATGAAGTCAAAGCTCGAGAAGTCGAAGCCCTTCTCAACTCTGGAGTTTTGAAAGAGGTTGTGCACCCAAAATGGCTTGCCAATTCAGTGGTTATGCCAAAAATTATGAAACGTGGAGGATGTGTGTGGATTTCACCACACTGAATAAATATTGTAAAAAAGTCTCATACTTGCTCTCGAGCATCGATCAGATGGTATACTTAATAGTTGGCTACCAATGGCTATGTTTTTTGGATGCCTACAAGGGGTACCATCAAATTCCAATGGTGCTAGAAGACATGGGGAAGACCTCATTCATTACAGAGGTTAGGACCTACTATTATACCACAATGCCATTTGGCTTAAAAAATGTAAGGGTAGAATTTCAACGAGCCATGCACAAGGTCTTGAAGAAGCAGCTTGGGAGGAACATTGAGGTCTACGTAGATGACATTGTAATCAAGTCCAAAACCTCAGAAGACTTCAACGAAGATATAAGGGAGACTTTCCAGACATTGAAAGCTGCTGACATGAAGCTCAACCCTGAAAAGTGTACCTTTGGGGCTTCGGCAGGACAATTCCTGGGTTTCATGATATTAGAATGAGGCATTGATGGACATAGAACCTCCCAAGAGCATCAAAGCAGTTTAGGGTTTAATAGGTAAAATGGTAGCTCTGGGACGCTTCATCAGCAAGATAGCTGACAAAGGAGAAAGGTATTATGATGTCTTGAAGAAGCCCAAAGATTTCCAGTGGACAGAGGATTGTTAGATAGCATTTGGAAGATTGGAGGAATTTCTAGGAAAATCCCCAAAACTTGTCTCCTCGAGGTCGGGAGATGAAATTTCGATATACTTAACTGCAACAGAAAAGGCACTCAGCTCGGTGCTTATAGTAGAAAGGTCAGGTTAACAATTTCTAATATATTATGCAAGTCGTTTGCTCCGAGGACCTGAAATTAGATATTCAGACCTCAAAAAATATATTAGCAACCTTGATCAGCCCTGAGAGAGTGAGAATCCCTTACTCTGTGAAGCACAACTTCCCAACCTTGAATGATGAATCCAAGTATGAAGCTCTCATAGCGGGTCTAAGGCTTATAAGAGCTCTAAAAGTGTAAAAATTGCATGCCAAAACTGATTCACAAATTATAGCCACCCAGGTCACTGGAGAATAAGAAGCAAGGGAAGAAAATATGATTAAATATCTCAAACTTGTAAGAGATATTACATCAAAACTTGAGTATTTTCTTATCAGGGAAATACCTAGAGAGCAAAATTCAGAAGTAAATGCACTATCTAAAGTCTACCGGGATCTCGCGGGGACAAAACCCGAGCTATTGGTGGAATAGTTATACTCTCCCACCATAAACCAAGAAGAGAACTTGGTTATATTTTATCACACAAACAGGAGATACCCAATCTACACTTAAAGATGGCGACCTTCCACAAGATGATAAAGAAGCTTGCCAAATACAAAAATGGGCACCTCGTTATGTCCTAATAGGAGATGAAGAGGAGTAGAGGAGGTCGTATACATGGCCATTACTCAAATGCCTGAATAAGAGAGAAGGAGAGTATGTCATTGAAGAGATACATAGTGAAATATGTGGATCACACATAGGAGCACAAATCGTAGTGAAGAAGATACTAAGGATGGGTTATTACTAGCCTTCGATGATTTTAAATATTTAAAAGATCATACAAAAATGCACGAGTTGCCGACTGCATGGGTAGCTCCAACAAAGTATATATCCATCAGCACCTTGATGCCATTCGACATCTGGGGTTTCGACATATCAGGACCTTTCCCAAAAGCAGTGGGGGGTGTCCAATGGATTAAAGCAAAACCAATGGCAAGAACTTCCTCCCCAAAGGTACGATCTTGAAGTATTGAGAAATATTGTATGCAGGTTCGAGGATCCCAAAGCTATCATCTCAGACAGTGATTGACCTTCGTAGCCTATCCTCAAGCGATCGGACTAGCTGAGGTCACAAACAGAACAATTCTGGAAGGTCTCAAGAAAAGGCTTATCGAGCTCAAGAATGAAGGTCGTAAACCTTCCTCGCCAGAAGAAATTCCAAGCATCCTATGGGCATACAGAACCACACCTAGGAAAGCTACTTGAGAAACGCCATTTAGGCTATGTTTTGGTGCAAAAGTTGTAATGCTAGTAGAGGTCGGAATGAAGTCCTTGAGATTGACTGAATATGATTTAGTCTTAAACGATGGGAATAGAAGGACAGACCTTGATATCCTTGAAGAAGTCAAAAATAAAGGTATGGAAGCTAATAGAAGATATAAGAGGCAAGTCACAAATTTTTTCAACAAGAAGGTGAAAGAAAAGCACTTCACAGTTGGAGAAATGTTCCTTAAGAGGTCGGATGTGACAAAGTTGCAAAAAAGTTGGGAAGGGCCTTACAAAATCCAAGAAGTTCACAAAGGAGGAAGCTATAAGCTCACTGATCTCAAAGGAAGGCAACTCTGAAGACCTTGGAATGTTTTCCATCTTAAGAAATTCTATGCCTCAGGCTTTCTAATACTTTCTAGACCTGGCAAGCTCGTTGTATAGCTCGGGATATTGTCTGAAAGGAGCTCGTTGAGTAGTAAGGAAATCTCAGCGACCTCTTCAGTTTTTGTATGTGCAAACTGCATATAAGATTTTAGAGGCATAAATAAAAGTTCAGTTTGCAGAGATTATTCTGATCTTAATTCTTCCTAATTGCCTAAGTTTCAAAGCTAGTCAAGATTATTATGCAAGCTTTAAGTGTTGGAGTAGAAACAAGGTCACTTTGGGAAATTGTTTGATTCTCAAAATAAAGAAAGAGGTCACAAACAAGCCTCTCAAAATATTCAATATAGGAAAAAGAGAAGAAACATGAACTCAAAAAGACGAGCTTCATATGTTACAAAGCATTAAATGAGAAAAAGAAAGACTATGAAAATTCCTATTCTATTACAACTTATTCTTCCTCATTATCTCCCGAAGCCTCCAGTGAGCATGGCAAAGCTTTCTCGTCCATAGCTATCTCTTGATTAGTAGTGTCTAAGGTACCTACGGGGTAATCAGTAATATTCTCAAATGGAGGTCTACCCAAAGATAGACGAGTAGCTCGGGATAGATCGAGTATCTCATCAAAATCAATAGGTTGGGGATGAAGAGGGTAATACTTAATTAAGTCTCCATAGTTATGGATGATTTTACCTTGAGGAACAGAAATCGACAGAGGGGGAATGTCATAGATCACCCTCTTGATGGTCGAGGCTTCAGCAGGTTGGTCAAGAGGTTCTTTTTCCTTCCCAGAAGGACCCTCATCACATTAGCCAACCTTAGCCAAGGCTTTAGTAGCAGCAACCTCCTCCTATGAGGTCGGATCTAGACTTCTTTGCTCCCATGGCAGAGGGATGACCGACTCTGGATAGTATAAATTGGCTTCAAAATTAGCATCAACTTTAATATCCCCGTTAAGCTCTCAGAGCTTATCAATGACATCCACATATTGCCCCATCATTTGTGGTCATAGCAAGGACTCCACATAATCTTGGAAGGGAAGAATCCCTTCCATCTTGGTCAGAGAAAGGCTGCCGTCCTCGTCACACAGAGCATCGTAGTCTGCCTACTGAGCCTCCAGCTCGGTGATGTGATCTCTCTTTTCATTGCCCACTGAAATCAATTCCTTGCCACTCTTCACAACAATCTCCAGGGTAGAGGACAGATGTGAGTTCTGAGCTTGAGCAACTGAAAAATTCTTCTTGCGCTCCTGGAAGAGAGATTGGGCAGTAGAATAATTGGTTCGAGCTTGCTTAGCGGCTGAACCGAGCTCTTGGACTTCTTTTCGAGACGAGCTTTCTCGTCTTGTAGCTCGATGATCAAGGTGCTGAACTGTTAATCCTTCTTTGCTCTCTTCACTTATCTTCAAAGTCGTTCACCCAAGAAGACATGATTCTGAAAGGAAAAAAAAAGAAGAAGAAGAAGAAGAAAAAGGTATTACAATCCTCAAGAAGAATTGGTGCAAAAATGACCACAAGAATGCAGAAACGAACAAAACTTACTGCAATGTGGAGAGAGGTAGTATATCGGTCTAGCTCGTCATCAGTGAGCTGCGGACAAATGTCCCAATCAATGGGAGGCACACTCTCCACCAAGAAGGATTGGGAATGTGGCCATTGGAACATGGAGTCAGAGGACTCCATGGCGAGGTTGGGGACCCACCCTACAATCCCCTCATCAGAATGGGAGGCCAAGGAAAGATTCCCTAGCCTCTTTAATGTTTCTACGACATCCTCAAGCACTTAACCATTGAACTCTAACCCTTGTTTTGTGGTTGCAGGGGCCTTTCCTTTCCCTGAAGAGGTCGAGGCAAGCCTTTTCTTTTGCTGAGTGGACTGGAAGGAATCCAAATAAGAGATCACTATCTTTTCATGCCGCTTGGAAGCTAGCAAGGCTGCAGCCTCAGCATTTCTCTTCATGGCAGTCCGAGTCCAACTCGCTATTGTTACTTTCTTGCTATGGGTTTGAAGGAAGCCTCCCTAAAGGCCGGAGTCGCAGTAGGAATAGCAAATGAAGCACCGACAGCATCATAGAGGCTGCTGGTGGGAGCTCGGAAGGACAGGACCCTCCTTGTTGACCTTGCTGAGATCGTTTGAAGGATTTCAACAGCCATGTTTTCCTCATTGCTGCCAAAACAAGGAAAGGAAGAGATGTTAGCATGCAGAAAAGTGAAGGGAAATTTATTGAAAACTAAAAGATAAAGAAATTTCCCACCAATGGGATGAATTCCCCTAGTTCTCCTAAGTGTAAGTGGGTCGCAATCTACTGGACTTCCCAATCCAGCAGAATGAAGGAACCCTACAGGCTAGATTAGCTGGGTCGACACAACCTTCTCAACGTCGGACTGGGCCAAGTCAACTAGGAAGATCCTATCCCTCTCTTGCTCACCAGATAGAGCAAGGAGACCATTGTAGAAGGACTTGTTTAGATTCCACTCTGGGTAGGGCACGGACCGGGCTAGACTAGCTAGAAGTTTGGTGAAAAGAAAAGAATCCTTCCAATTGCCGCCAGAAGATTGAAAGGGACCTAATAATTTATACCTATTATTAAATGAAGGTACCCCAAATTGGTCTTGTTTAAGGCCGTAGAAACTCCTACCTTAAAAAAGCACCTAAAAAGGTCCAGAGAACTTGAAACTTTATAAAGATGGCAGGTTGCTACGAGCCCGATAAGTTGTGCCACTGGAAAGTTCCAGAAGTGGACTATGTGAAAAAGCAAAGGATGAAGGTAGCGTAGAAGAATGCCTCCCCTGAGGCTAGTCAAGTGAAGGACTATATGTAAAACTTAATGACTATTGGGGTGCTTGGACTCCCAAGTAGTGGCTATGTAATCCCTATTTAGGCCTCGCTCCCCACTTATTTGGAAAATTTCAGATGGACCCAAAGAGGAAGAAAGAGAGAAGACTCTAGTTCAGGATGGTGGTAGACTTTACTTGTGACATAGGGAGCCATAGCTGTAATGGAAAGCAAATAATACACCTCGTTCTTAGGATTTACAGAAGGTAGAGACCTAGAAATCTATCCCATATGGAGAGAAGGGGTGCTAGAAGAAGATGACTAGGTAAAAGACTCAAAAGACATTTTCTCGAGAAGGATGGGAAGATGAGAATTTTCTAAAAACAGTAAAGGGAAAAGAAAACTCACTCTTAGATTCTTGAAAAACTGAGAAGAAGTGTTCTAACTTCTAAAGAATTCACTGGATGAAAAAGAAAAGAATGTTTAGAAAAGTAGTAAAAGAGAGATTCTATTTGTAGAAGAAGAGTTTTTGTGAATCCTAAAATCTTCAAAAGCTTTCTAATTTACATGTGAGAAGGAGTCCTTTGGGCTCTTCGGAAGGTTCTGGTACGCGGGCACCGGGCAACTACTAAAAATTGATGAGGTACATCACCTCCGAAAATAGCTGTTATAGAAAACAGAGTGACTCTTAAGAGGTCGTGACTTAAAGATGGTAATTTAGGCTCCATGTCCTTTGAGCACGCTGGGCCTATAAAGGGGTAATGATGGGAGAAATGGGTACGAACTGGATGAATCGACCCAAAAGGACCCAAGCCTCGACCTGAATACCTAAAAGTCTAAATCACAAGTCAGGACCTAAGAGTGGGCAATAACCTCTACCCACCGACCTCTCAGGCCACCGAAATTAAAATGAGCTTAGGACGGGTCTCACCGGACAACGACCTTTGACTCGGTGAGCTCCAACCCGTCTCATACATCTTCCATGCCGTAACTAAATGTGTGCAACTCTTCAAATACTCTATGAAACTGGAAATCACTCATCACGACCTTCTAAATGGGATAGTGGAGACCTTCAGCATTCACAAGTAGGTCGCGAAGTTGGTTTAGAGGTCGTTAACAAGTTTGTTGTTCTCGACCAGAGGAGTGCATGGCAAGGTATGTTGGGATTTATGCCCAAAAAGGCTTTCATTTTTTGAGAAATACTATAATCTAAATAAGTAATTTTTTTCATATTAGCATCACATGCAATAAGGTCCAAATCGATTTAAATAGGTGATCTGTGTGTTGGGACATTCAAAATAGTAAGGTATGGATCACTGGAAGTTTAAATCATTTAAATCATAAGGAATTAGTTCTTGGCCGATTAATGGAATTGGGCGTTCCATTGAACAAAGGTCATAACACAGTAGTCTCCTTTAAGTAGGGTGACTT
>JAOXNR010053137.1:0-14862 GCA_028571225.1 Parsonsia alboflavescens
AACCTTACTTATGCCTAGGTACGATAAATAAAATAAGCTCCAAAACATTTGTTATCGTATACAAGTATTATTTAAATTCTATAACATATTATTTTACAGGAAAAACCTATAATAATATATTATTTAGATGAATTTTGTAAAACTTTACCTAAACTTTAACCCAAGTATTTTAATATTAAAATTTTTATAACTTAATATTATTATTTTTAATACATAGATATGGTTGGAGTCATTATACTAATGTTATTTTAAAGTATGTATTTTTGTTTATTAAAAAGTAAAATAAACTATACAACAATCATTATAAAATATTAAGTATTAAAGTACTTTGTATAACCCAATTATATTATACACTGATACATAGGACATTATATAATTAAGTCATAGCAGGGTATAGAGATAAATCCAAATTTTATGTAATTTTAAAATCTAATAATAATAATAATTTTTATTTAATTTAATTATGATAATATAATGTTATTTAAAATATAATAATAATAATATTTATCACCGAAGGTCGAGATTATCCCATTAAAGGTCGGATTATCTGTGGAAGGTCAAAGAAAGAGTTGACAAAGTTCAAAGTTGGCCAAGAGTTGCTTTGACTTTCGGTTGATAATCTCGACCTTCCACCAATTCAACACAAAAATTCTAATTCCCCAATTTTTAACCCAATTCGAACTTGACCAACTGTTTATTAACCATTTTGCATCCAAATTCTCAACATTTCCACAATCATAAACAAAATCCATCAAAAAAAAGCTAAAAAAATAAAAATAAACGAAGCAAACAATTCGGGTTCAACTAGAAAAAAAAACCTAGTTCAATGCACACCACAACAATCTCATAAATTTCTAATTAACACTATCACTTTAAAAGCATAAATGATCATTGAAGGGGAAAAATAAAGAAATTAAAAGACACTAAAAAAAAAAAGAAGAATACTTACCTGTAGTCAATTTCGAACGGCGTTGGTAATGATGAAGTTGAAGAAGATGACTTACTACTTTGTTCTCCGACACTGACAACAGTCAAGAATTTTCAAAATGGTGAGTTTTGGTTTGTTTAAGTGTCGGGCCACAACTCGGCAGAGAAGGAGAAAGAATATGACCATTCGACTTCCACCGTCAATTCTTCAAGGGCATGGGTGTCTTTTTCATTTGATCAGCCTTTTCAAATCCTCAAATTTGATATCCTTACCAATTTGGATACCCAGTGAAAATTTATTTATCCAATTGGGCATTATTAAAATGATTTGAGAAATTGGGTATAATTAAAATACCCAATTTAATTTTGGATGTTTTTAGAAATTTCCAAAAAAAAAAAAAAAGGAGAAAAAAAAGCACATGATATACTCTTAGTATAGTCATTTGTCAACATTAAATCGTTACCCTTTTTATTCAAAAAAGGGAAAGGCATATGATATACTTTTAGTATACTCATTTATGAAAATTACATTATTACCTTTTTTATTCAAGAAAGTTAAAGGTATGTGATACACTCTTGTTATACTCATTTGTCAAAATTACATCATTAACCCTTTATTCCAAAAATTAAAAGGCGTATGATATACTCTTAGTATACTCATTTGGCAAAATTACATCATTACCATTTTTATTCAAAAAAGGAAAAGACATATGATATATACTATTAAGTATAAGCCCATTTTGGCAAAACATTTACGACCCCCACATGAGGAATAAATGTAAAATAATTATAAGAGCGAGATTTATGCTCGTAAAGCTTCGCAATGATATATTTTACCAACTATTACTCTCTCATGATTAAGGGAGGGTTAGTCATTAAATATGGCTACTTACTACATTATAAATAGCCTTTACACCATAATGGGCATAGAATAAGTGTGGGACAATTGACAGGACATAAAGAGTTGTCCCACATGGATGAAAGGGCACTATTGACAAGTCCTTTGAGATTTTCCTATAAATAAGTCTAAAATACACCTATCAAGGTACGATCACTTTAAGTTCCTACTTACTAATTACCTCTTTATCCTTCCTCTGATTTGACTTAAGCATTGGAGAAAAATTGGGACTACACTCATTTCTTTCGACCGTTTTTCCTATAGTCTTGATCTGCGAAGACCCAATCTCGTTCCCGATCCGATTCTACAATCTGATTTCAGTACCCAATCATTCGCCGCATCAGAAATTAATTCATCTTTGGGATCCTTACAAGTTAATCTCACTTCAACCCCAACACATCTAGGGATGGCAATTTGACTTGACCCTACAGGTATCCGCTCTGACCTGCACTGTTTGGGTCAAGTTTTACCCTCCCTATTCTAGAATAGGTTGGGCATGGACATTTACTTTAAGAACCGTCCACGAGACAGGTCAGGCCTAGATCTATCCAAAATTCTAGCCTGACCTGACTTACCCTGTCCAGCCCTGCTCTACCCCACCCCACTGCCCTATTTATCAAATCATAAGAGTTATTTTTTATATATATTCATGTATTTTTCAAACACTAGTAATGTATTATAATTTTATATAAAAATAATAATATCTTCTTTTTAAAATATTAATAATATATACTATAGGTTACTTCCATTTTTATAAAATAATTATTGTAAATACTTTACTACTTAACTAAATTATTAATAACATGTAATATGCTTTTATCCCACAAAAAAATTATATTATGCATATTATACATAAAATATAAATAATTTTATTTTTTGATTACTTCAATTTATATTTAGCAAAATAATTTTTAAAAATTTATTTGGTCTAATGTAATATACTCTTTTATCAAACCATAACTTGTATTTTACATATATAAATAAATTTATATATTTATATATATTTATATATATATGTATATATATTTATATATATATATATACACACGCACACAAATGCTATAGAGTGCATTGTTAAATCTTTAACGATCAAAGTTAACAGTTAACTTTTTTTTAATTTAAAAAATGATAAATTTGATCCCGTAGCCTAGGGTCTTTTAGGATATAATATATAAAATATATTTTTATAAAAAAATTATTGAAGTTTACAATAAAATTAAATATCGACCGTTAACTTTGATAGTTAAATATTTAATTGTGCACTTTATAACATTACCATATAAATATATATTTATATATATAAATATGTGTGTGTGTGTGAGAGAGAGAGAGAGAGATTTAAAAGATTGCTAGCATATTATGTATCATATAAAATCTTTTAGCAATCACACTACTTCTCATCATTATTTAAAAACCTAATTTTAATCGTGTTTGAGATATGCATATATAAGTTTATATTATCCAAATCAATTTTGTTTATAATTTACTGAAATAATTATTACCATTATTATTTAATTAATTAAAATATACTTGTGCTTGATAAAATACTAATAAGGCTAGAGTATAAACTATGAATAATGTACAAATAATATTATTTAGAACACTAATGATTTATATCATATAGTTAATCACTTATATGTTTATTTTGAAAGACTAACTCTTTGAAAATATTATTAACTAAATTTTTCAATGGAATGTAATAGATATATTTTTTATCAAAAAACTTAAATTACTAGTCTACTGAACTTATTGTATTTATTATGAACAAAATGTAAATAATACATAGATATAGATGATTTAAAAACAAATAATTCGATGGTCTTATTTATAATACTAATTTGCATTATATCAAGTAATAATAAACAAAATTCATTAATGAAATGTAGTAGAATTTGAACTTAATTTTTTATTTTGAACTTATTCTTTTATTTGAATGGTTTATGATTATGTTACTTAATTTAAAGGAGAATGAGTATTTGGAAAATTATTATTTTGAGTAGGTTTAGTAAATAAAAAAAATTTCAAAAAGTTTTTTCCCATTAGGTTTGGTTGGTGTTGGGTATTGAGATAGAACGAGACAAACATGTACCCATAGGCCAAGAGTACCAGCACCAATTAGGGTATGGGTCTAACCATTTAGACCCGTCATGTTGCTTGGGGCAAGACTGATCCAGGGTCCTATAGGATAGGACAGGTCTGGATTTTCGGACACCTTATTCGACTTGGCCCATTGCCATTCCTAAGCACATCTTTATCGAAATCCTCAATCTATTTGGGGATCCTTATGGTATAAGAAATGTACTCTTTCACAACACAAGCCATATAGGACGGATCTCAATCTCTTCCTACCTAGAGTAGACTTTGAGGTTAAAAGCTCAATGATCGATTTTAGCTTTATTTTAGGGTCTGGGGTGCTCGCCTGAGGCTGACGAAAAGCTTAGCCATATCTTGATTAGGGATGTTAATGGGTTGGATTTTGGGATATATTATCTAAAACCATAATTCAATCCTTGAAAATAAATTTTAACTTTAATTTCAACCCCAACCCTCTAAAAACCCCTTCGGATTAATGGATTAATCAGGTTAACCCTCCACAATCTTAAAAGAATATTTAAAAAATATAATATAAATAAAAAACTATCAATTTTAACTTACTCTAATAAATTATTAGTAGCAAATTTTAACATTCAAAAAAGAAGAAACTTTGATTCACCATCAGTATTTAGAGGATCAGAGAAATAAAATTGCTTTTTGAAAATTAGGATTTATAAAGGGAGAAAATAGAGATTACTAAATTAGAGAAAGAATGAATGGAAGTACACTAATATAAATTGACAATATATTATATAAGTAATATGTTATATATAAAATTTATAATATAAAAAAATAAAAAGATTATACGAGTTGGATTTGTGGGTTACGGTTTATGGACAGGGTTAGGGTTAGGGTTAGGGTTGAAAACTATTCAATCCATAATCCAACTCTAACTGATGCAGACTGGTCCCAACTCGGAATGAGCCCAACTTTGACTTTTAGGCTTTTTATGTTTTTAAGGCTTTTTTATTTTTAATTAGGTTTAGGGTAGATTTTAGGTTATAAATATCTCATTTTTTCTTAGTTACAAACAAATTTTTACAATGTGATTTTTCTGACTTTTGCCATTAAACTGAAAACTTGTGTGTTTTGACAATATCCAGTTCTTTTTCCGGTTTAGTAGTTTATTCATTCATGTTTATTGCATCATTTGGTACCAGAGCACTACGTTGCCGTCACCAATGACTGAACAGAATTGTGTTGGTCATGGACGGTGTCATGCTAGAAGGGAACGTAAAGTTGTTTCTGAGGAATACGAACAGTTTTGTCAACGAGACCTGCGAGAAAGTGAAAACGAAGCACAGAAAAGGCGGATCCAAGACTTGGAGCGGCAACTGGCACAAGCTAGATTGGACGTTCAAACCAAGGAGAGGACGGAACCAGAAATTGAATCCGAAGATGACGAGGAAGATGTCAATCTGAATTAGGGGCATAATCGAGCACAACGACCTGGTAGACAATCTTCCTTCCAGAATCTCAACATGCAAATCAAGATTTCCTACTAGGCGAGCAGACAAATTGAAAAATCATTAAAAAAAAAAAAAGTCCAAAGTTTGAGTTTTCTAAAACTGTTGTCGTCGCACTGTTCACCGTACTATTCCGAAGGCACTGTTTCTCAATTACTATTCTGGTGGCACTGTTTCTCGGTTATTGTTCACTGTTCAATGTTCATCATATTTACTATTCATCACAGTTACTATTCATCTGAATTAAAAGTTACGATTTTTCTTGAGATCCAATTATTGGGATTTTTTATATATTATTTATTTATTTATAATAATTAGAGTTCTTTTGGGTCAAAAGTACTAGTAGAAAAGCAGCTGGTAAAGACGAGTCAGATTCGAGGACCAATCTTTTCCTAGGCGGGGAGAATAATGCAAACTGGTCCGAGTTCGGAATGGGCTCAACTTTGACTTTTGAGCTTTTAATATATTTAGGGATTTTTTATTTTCAATTAGGTTTAGTAATAAATATCTTGTTTTTTATTAGTTACAAATAGACTTTTACAATGTGATTTTTCTGACTTTTGTCATTAAATTGAAAATTTGTGTGTTTTTACAATATCCAATTATTTTTCCTATTTAGCCGTTTATTCATTTCTGTTTATTGCATCACTAACACTATCGAGTTTTGATTTTGTAATTCCTAACCCCCCATCCTCAACTTTTTTTAATCAATCCTAACTCCACAATGGATTGACCTCGGGTTCAAGTTTACCCTAATCTATTGACATCCCTAATTCTGGGTGGACCATGCCTAATTTGGGCTCAATAATTCACTTTCTATAGAGAACCGAGTTTGTATTCGTGAATCCAGATATGGTACCCCCCATCACCATACTATATGGAAAGGTATGTAAACTAACCAAAAGCTACGATTCAGCTCTTTTTGCAGATCTTAATTGGATTGTAAAGCACTGATAGACTGTTTAAACTCATGCTAAGGAAATGATTATTTTAAGCTTGAATTTTTTGTGGAAATGGTTCAGAATTTATGCATAAACATGTGTTTGTAGAGGGTTCTCCCTTGTTCCCAGATAGGGGAATACACGATATATCTGAGCATATTTTACATGATATGGCCGTCTTTGACAAAGATTACACTTGCATGAAGATGTTGCAAATGAAAATTTTGGCTCATACTAAAAAATCAAAATAGAAATCTTCATGGGTTATTGATGGTTCAAATTGAACGAAATAATGATTCAAATGGTTAGAAATAAATTATCAAAATCAGGGCATATGTATTTATTACGTAAGTGCATATCCTTGTACTACTAACATTAACTCTTTAAAGAATTGATAATTTTATCTTTTATTAATCTGATTTAATAAATGAATTTTTTTTTAATATAGTTAATTCGTGTGACCTACATTTTGTTGTTAGTAATGTCATGTTTGATCCTCCAATACTATAAAATAATAACAATAATAATAAACAAAAGACTATATGACAACAAAAATATTAATTTTATCCTAAAATTTAGTTCACAAATTGGGGAAGCTTTGTGATCCCTTATTCTAAGTGGACCTTCGCCATATATTATGGTCCAAGAAATATATTTCCTTTCCATTTTAGAAGTGTCTCTTCATCAAAAGTGGAGCCACACAAATACATGACCACCAATCATATTCTGCCATGTATGATACGTTCCCTGTTGTGATACTCGTCCTCCATGTCATATTAGAACAAACACTAGACACACTACACTGTGTGGAGGAAGATCAAGAACTCCTGTGGTCACCAACCATGGCACAGTGACACTTAAGAAAACTCCACACCGCTAACCTCAAACGGGTCTCTCCCAGTCCACCTGTTAAATATATTTTTCTTTTTCTTGTTTTTTTTTTTTTTGGTAAATTCTCGTTAAGAAATAATTAGTAATTCGGGTACTATATAAGTATGTCGAATCTACCCTTAGCATCTTCACTCTTGATTCTTGGCATCTTATCTCAGATGCCCCTCCCAGCCATCCATCTCTTTGGGGGTCCCGATCCTTCTCTCTCCTCCCATAAATACAGCCCCCACTTCTCTCACACCCTCTTGAGAGAGGAGAAAGAGAGACTGCGGCGACCTTGTGTGAGAGAGAAATTATTAAATGAGATAGATAGAGGTGGGAGAAATAATTAGCGAATAGAAAATTAAATATGAAAGCTTTGGATTCTCCGCTCGAAGCTCTCGCACTCAACTACCTGAGCTTTAGGTTCTTAACGGCGGTGAACAGCATATGGGCTTGGGCTGCCGTCATTACCGCAGCCGTTAGCGTTTGGACGATAAGAGCTTCGGCGACGCTGGGCAAGAGATTAGATGAATCATCCTTATTAACCTGCTTTTCATCTCCACCGTCGCCGTCATCGTCATCATCATCGGAGGTTGAGAGAGTGGCGGCCGAGCCAGTTGAAGCTGAAGTTTCTAGTCCTTCGACGTCTTCGGTGATTCCTGTGTTCCAGAGAGAAGGAAGAACAAGCGGAAAGTTCATCGTGTATTACAGCGAGGAGGATTGTGGAATTAACAATGAATTGAATGCTTTCGGCGGCGGTGGAAGGGAAGGAAAAGTGGGGTTGGGGAATGGTTGGGAGGAAATGAGGAAGATGAGAATGGGTGACATGGGATGGTACCGTTTTCAGGACTTGACGGTGCTGGACGGAAACGTGGTTAGGTTGTGGGATGGTTGTAGACGGAGAAATGCCGCTTCGTTAACAACATCGTGTGGCGGCGGTGAAGGTATCATTTGGTGGTAGTGTGTCATATCGAATTATTTTATCAATTGGCAGCCATATATATCAGGTGACTAGTTTCGGAGACGACGAGGATGTTAATTAAAAAATTGTAAATACACTTCTTCCTGCTTTAGTATTATTATTCTAAAAAAAAAAAAGAAAAAAAATGATAATCCAAAAAATCTCATTTTGCTACTTCCTCCATTTATAATAATATATTTTTAAGGTTCTTCTTCCTTTGATGATTTCCATTCAGCTTGGATCTAAGGATCATACTGAGAGATGCATTAGAGACAATGTCTGGATAAGATGTGGATTGCTTTCAAATTTTCAGTGGCCTAATCAAACTTGTTGTATTATGTTAAACTTCTTCAATGAAAAAGAAAAAGACTTTATTGTTGAGAAAATTTCATATAATATATAGTTGTCAATTCACATAATATCATTGCAGACGGGTATTTGTAGTTTATCACAAAAAATAAAAAATTAGAAAATAAAGTTTACGACATTGATTTTGATGTTTAGAAAGAATTAAATTAAATTATAAAATTCAATGGAAGAAGTAAGTTTAGATTCAAACTTTCAACTTTTCATTGTAAACTTATATCCTCAACCATTGTGTCAAATTAGTTTTCTTGTAAATATCAAAATATGTTATATTTAAAGTCTATTTTAAATAAAGATCGATGATAAATAAAGTTTATAGAAAACATATTCGTAATTTAAATATTTTTAAATAATGTAATAAAAAAACTAAATTCAGAACAAGATAATAATATAAACAAAAAAATAATCTCCCAACGTATAATCAAGTTGTCACAAGTTATTATTTTGATGATACAATAAAATTATATCCATAAAGGTTTGTTTTTCACGATAGAATAAGTTGTATTGAGAAAGTTTATCTTTTTTAGACACACGTGTATCGGTAAAAATATAAATTCCTCACAACATCTTTTAGCGTCCAAAAAACAATTTTTTTCTCGACACTTTTTATGTGTTGGGAATTTTCTATTTTTCTCAACGCACTAATATTAACATATTAGTAAAATTATACCAATACGTAAGTTTTGTATCAAGAAAAGAAAATCGATCACAACTCACATTAAATATGTTATCATAAATTATCTTTACTTAATTTACTATTATTTCAATTATCTAAACACTTTTAATAAAAATTTTTCCAACATACGTATACTTAAAAAAATAAATCATAACGAATCATTTTTTTTTTTTTGTAATGACTCATCCCCGTTGGAGAGAGGTGTCCCAAAATTCAAGTAGGCTGATTCCAAAATATGCAACGCCGCTTGAAAGAAAGGTTGGAGACAGCTAACAGAATGTGCGACCTCATAATGACTTTCTTGTTTTTCTTTTCTTTTTTTATCTTCTTATTGTTTCAATACAACGTAGTATTTCAAGATTCTCAACTTCATTTTTTAAAAAAACTTCTTACTCTTTTTTTTTTTTTTTTTTTTTTGTGTGATTTTGAATTTTTTTTTTTAAAAAAAAATCTTCTTTTTTCAACCAAACTCATTGATTATTTTTTTATTTTTTCTTTTTTTGTGATTTTGCACATTGAGCCATTTTTTTGTTCTTGCTAATTATATATATATATATATATATATATATATATATATTCACAATATTTATTTGTTATTCTTTCGAAAAATAAATACACATTTATTTTACAAACTTCTTTTGTTTTCTAAATTTTTTAACTTTACAATATTTATTCTTTTAAAATACAATATTTTTAAAATTTATAATTTTATAGTAATTTTTATACTTTAAAAAAACAATTAATCTGAATGTTCATTTATTTATAATTTATTTTTAATGATTTAATGTTTTAAAATATATATATATTTAATAATAGAGTATATGAAACGATATAAAACATAAATTAGATGATGATTTAACAAATTAGTTGATAGGTGAAACTTACCTTATGTTCCTTAAAAAGGAAAACGAAGGATGAGAGTGTTGAGAGAAATGTGTTTTAAAATGAATATGTCACACGGAGAATTCTAATAGGTACCATTTAAAATGATGCACAATTGGAGATTTTTTTTTCCTAATATACAAAATTCGACATCATAAATTTTTATGTAAATATTGGTCAACCAAAAAAAAAAAAAAAAAAAATCCATTGAGATACTACTCTTTATTACCGACAGCTAAAAGATGCTTTAGGGACGGCGAAGAAAAATTTGCCAAACAAGAGTGTCTTTTTTGAAGCAAATGCAAACTTTTAAACAAAACCTGTGTTATCAGACTCCTACGAGCATAGCTGGTAGAGAATTCAACTGCAAGAATTCATGTACTAGCCGGTTAGAGTGTATGTTTAATCCTGCAATTACCCAAATATTTTTAATTTTTCATTTTATGTGAAATGGAGGTTAAGAAAATGTCAAAATGGACAACTCAATCTTTATTTCAATGATTACTTTATTAAGACTTGTTTAGGAGGACCGAATTCAAGGAAGGAAAGTAAATTAAGAGTAAATTGATATTTACTTTGTATAGTTGGAGGTATACAATTCCCTCCACATCAGCAATTCCGCCCCTCCATAGTTGGACAGATTGGAAATATACTTCCTTACCCCTTTTATTAAAAAATACCATAACAATTTTCAAATAATTTATTATTTTATCTAAATAAATATATTAAATTTTATCTAGATAAATTATTTTAATAACAATCTCTTTTTAAAAAAATAAAATGCAATATATAAAGTATATTATTAACTCATTACATATTTTAGTTGTGGAAACAAATTATAAAATATTATTTATATAAATATATACAGAAACTTTCAACAAAAGAAACTATACAGAAAATTTATGCAAATGATTATAGTAATAAATTTGGCAAGATTTACTTCCCTTTCTTCCACATTTTAGTGAATTTTTTTTTAAAATTTCGAAAGATGAATATATGTTAAAAATGAAACTTAATATAAGTTAAAAATGAATTAAGTCGACCTCCTGATTAAAATTTTACTTAAAACTTAATAAATAGTACTTCCTTTGTCCCTATTTATAGTCATCTTATTAATATTATATTAAAATCTTCTCTTTTTTTTTCTTCAAAATGTTCCTATTGGAGAAGAATATTGTTTGTTTGGTAGGAGTGGAAAGAGGAGATATTAGATGAAGGAAAGTAAATTAGGGAGCAAATGTGGTATCTACTCTATTTAGTTGAAGGTAAACAAGAAGTGAAGTAAATGAGGAGAGGAACCTCCTCTCCCTCCATGTCAACGTTTTTGTCCCTCTATATATAGACAGATTGTAAATATACTACAGATACCACTCTCTTCACTTCACAAATAATTTTCAAATACTCTCTCCGTCATTAAATATAAGTCATTAATCGTCATTTTGCAAAAATTAAAATAACTTTTTTTCCCCCTAAAATACCCTCTAATTACTGTTTCAAAAATTTGAGCACCATTTAATGAATATGTCATTAGAGAGATAAAATAGAAAAAATACCTTAAAAAAGCTAATTAACTGCCCATGATGACTTTTAATTAGTGATAAAAAAATTAGTTAAAGTGATTTATATTTAGTAACGGAGAGAGTAATTTATAATTCTATGTAGATAAATATATTTTTTTTATGAAATATATAAAATTTTATTTAGATAAGTTATTTTAATAAGTCTAAAAAATGTATTAAGTTATTACTTATTATTTTATTTGTGTGAAAAAATATAGAATATTATTTATATAAATATATAGAAAGACATTCAACAAAAGAAATTATACATTCTCGTTTAAAAACTTGTTCATATGGTATGACAATAAATTTGACAAGACTTACTACCATTTCCTTCCACTTTTCAATACAACCAAATACTGCAAATTATTTAACGTTTACTTTCCCTTCATTCATATTAAACAAAAATTAAGTAAATATAATTATTTCCATTGAGAGAAGTAAATTGAGTCCTTCCACTTTCGCTTACCCCTCCCTCTCCCCTTTGGATACCAAACAAAACCTAACAAAGAGATAGGAATATGATTTTATGAAGAGTACGAAGAAGATTGAAATATATATTAAACTATTAATCATGACTTAGAATAAGAGTCAAAAAGTAAAATGAAATAATTTATAATTAGAGATGAAAAAAAGTATATTCAACTCCAAATATTGGTAAAAAATAAAAAATAAAAAGCTCCAATAGTCATTCTATTTTTTGACTTTTTAATATATATTTTTAATATTTGAGCTTATAGCTACCTCTATGTATAAATATAGAAAGGTATTATATGAAATTGAAACTCGAGATCATTTTTAATATGGACAAGACAACGTTAAACGACGGTACATGAAATCATAGGCAGTAGGTTTTTTTATTTATTTTTGGGTGGGATGGCTTGAGTAATATCCACATTCAAACAACGTTGAACAACAATTTTTGTCAACCGATAAAAGAGCTCCTGTCATAATTAATCTATTCGATGCAACAACTGAACAACCCCACATATGAATAGCCTTTTCACTTTCTCCCAGACAACTTGGCCCTCGAAGGAGCGGAGAAAAAACAAAACCTACTACTTCATTCTCACGATATAAGATATTAATTATTATTTTACATAAATTAAAAAATAATAAATATATAATTGTTTTGTCTAAAATATTTTTTATCTTTTATATTTATAAGTTCTTCGTAACAAATGAAGGGTAAGATTAGAAAAAACCATAATAAATATGCCTGATAAATTATAAAATGACTTATATTATGGGATAAATAATATAGGTTAAAACGACTTATATTTTAAGATAGTGGAAGTACTAATTAATACTATGTTTGACCAAAAATTAAATGATACTCCCTCCATAACTATTTTTTATCATTAAATATAAGTCATTATTATTAGTTTGTTAGATATTTTATTAATTTTTTACTATATTATCCTTGTCTATTTCTTTTTCTTAATTAATGTTCTTTATTTGATTAGAATCATAAATAGAGGTATCTTAGCAAAAAGAAAAAAAAACTATTAATTTAATTTTGACAAAAAGGTGGATACTGACTTATAAATAATGATGGAGGGAATATATATTTAGGAAAAATGACCATTTTGATATCTCAAGTTTAGACTAACGTACTCTTTTTTTCCTTACAAAAAAATATCAAAACTTTTTACGAGTGATCAAAATGATACCTACGGTTAAATTCTTTACTCCCATCCTTTAACTCAATACTTTTTTCGGTGGATATTATTCTATTCTGCAAGCGACAAATAAAGAAATAGAGAAAATGACCTTTTTTACATTTAAAGTTCAGGTCAAAGTTACACTTAATGCTTATAGTCTTTTTTCTTCTTATAGTTGGGTATCCAAAATTTTTAGGTATTAAGTGTAACTTTGACTTCTACATTAGATAGCGAACTCCTTTTGCCTTTTCATTTATTTATCTCTTGTAGAATGGACAAAATTATCCTAAAAAAAGTATTGGGTTAACAAATGGGCAATAAGAATTTGAAGGTAGGTACCATTTTAGTCACTCGTGAAAAGTTTGGATACTCATTTGTAAGGGGAAAAAAAAATTGACCTAAACTTGAGGTATCAAAAAGTCATTTTCCTTATTTACTTATATTTGTTTATATATATAAAGAAAAATTTAATAAGTAAAAGAAAAAACTTCAAGTAAAACAAATATAAATTCTAAAAATTAAAATCTAGTACATACTTATCAATAAAATTTAAAATAGTCAATTAATATTTATTAAATAATAATCATATCGTTATACATGATATTTTAAAATTTTAATAATTAAATAAAAAATTAAAGTTAAAATAGTAAAAAATATTATCATATGAATATATTGAGAAATATAAATAATATATAATTAAGCACCAACACTAAATGGATTCAAAATAATATACCGTATAAGATCCGAATAAATAATAATTATCCGAGTTAGACTGAATATGAAAACATTGAAAAGTATAAGTCTCAAATTCACTATGAATGAGTATGATTCGAAATCGAGTAGAACAAACTTGAATCATTAACAGCCATCATCAATTATTTATGACTGCAAGACTTTTCAGGAAAATATTATTTATCCTTTGTTGGCAGTTTTCTTTCTTTCTCATTTGTATACGAGAATCGGGCAGTCCGATTTGTATCCCAAAAAACGAAGGTGACAGAATATCAAAATATTCATCCCCCCACTTTTTTTCTTATCGAATATTCATTCTCATATTCCATATGCCTTTGAGGTATACTTTGTCTTTAGTCTCCTTTTATTTTATTTTATTTTCTTGTTACACCCTTCCTGCCCCGGAATAAATTTCAGAAAAGGATAACAAATCCTATTAAATTTTATTTCTTAAATTAAGGAGGTAATAAATTATATTTTTACATTAAAAATCTATATATAACTAGGGATAATCAAACAAATGGAATTAATGGGATACCGAGTTTGGACCCATGACCCAGATCTGAATTCCCTTCACAAAATTTGGATTCTCTAATCCCATAGAGTTTCGGATGGGTTGAGTAGGTGACGCAGAACAGCAGCAGAAAACTAGGGTTTGTATCGGTTGGAACAATGTTTTCAGAATCGGACCGGTCATTGAACCAGAAAGTTACTGGTTTAAGATTTAATGGTTCAACCATAATTGGATCGATAATTGAACCGATTAATTTAATAATTAAAAAATATTTATTTTATAGATTAAAATATATCAAAATAATATAAT
>JAOXNR010053138.1:0-14859 GCA_028571225.1 Parsonsia alboflavescens
CCTCTTTTCCTATTCCCGTCTGTTCACCCAGATTGTTCATAGGGAATAGATTAGAAGACTTTAAGTCTAGTAGATCTAGATTGTCTCAATAGATAGATCTACAGTTTCAGACATAAAAGGTATGTTTCTTCTCTCATTTGTGGGTAAACTTTTTTAAAATATGGGATTTGGATCTCGTTTCTCTGTGGATTCGAGGTCAATTTCCCTTTCAGTTTCTTATTGGATTGGGACACAAAAAGATGGGAAAAGTTTGAGGAAATAGCTAGTCAACTTCTTATTTCCATTAATAAGAAATTGATACTTGATTACAAAACTCGTTGAAATTCCACTTATCTAATGCTTCAGATAGCTATTGATTATAAATATGTGTTTTTTCACTTGACCTGATTCCAAATATAGATGTGTGCCCAGTGATGATGATTGGAATATGACAAAAGAAATCTGTTCTCGATTGAAATTAATTTATACCACAATTGAGGCTTTTTCTGGCACTAGGTACTCTATTGCAAATTGATATTTTCCAAAGATTTGTGAGATTAGTGTAGCCTTGGATCAATGGTTAACTTGTGGTATTGATGTTATTGAGTTGATGACTATTGAAATGGTGAAGAAATTTGAAAAATATTGGTCTATTGTGTATGGTGTTATGGGGTGGCTACTATTCTTGATCCGAGATATAAAGATGTGTTATTGGAATCCTATTTTGATAAAATATATAATGTTAGGGTTGAATTTGAAGTAGAGAAGGTTGAGCAATATGAAAGGAAAGAGAAAATGAAGGAGACTAATTTGGGAAGCTATTTAGATGAGGGGAATGGTGCTGGTATGGCTGAATTATCGTCAAATTATGACCTTGAGTTTGAGTATTATACTTCTTCCAAGAGAAAGGCCATTAGGTCGGAGTAGATCTTTATTTGGAAGAGGATACATTACCTTGAGGTCCTAAATTTGATATTTTATCTTGTTGGTAGTCAAATTAGCCTAAATATCCTATCTTGCATAAAGTTGCAAAAGACATCTTAGCTATTCCTGTTTCTACACTTGCTTCTGAATTTGCATTTTACTGGTCATCAACGTAGTAGACTTCATCCGACCATCATAGAATTTTTTTTGTGTTCCCAAAATTGAATATTATCTAATAAGAAAGGTAACAACTTTTGATTATGTTGAAAATTTAGAATTACAAATTGAATATGAATGTTTATTACAAATTAGAATTTATGTTTTACATATGCAGATCGTTTATCATCAGTCTCGAATAATCACTCGTATGCTACAGTTTTTTATGACTCAGATGAAGAGAATCATGAGTAATGTTTCATTACATTTAATTATTTCATCTTTTATATTTCGAATTAAATATGAATGTTATATTTGTAATTTAATATATTCTTTATTATAGGAAGATTAAGAGAAGTAGTGATTCATGAGATTGCAAGATCAACTCCAACTTTTAATTTGCTTTCTTTGTTTTGGACAATTGCATCTTTATTGTATTTGAATTTAATTGGCAAAGCTATTATGCTTTTTGGAACTATTATGTTATTTTGTTTAAGTATGAAACTATTATGTATTTTGTTTAATTTGAAGTTTGTACTGATCATGCTCCAAGAATTATATAATTATATTCTTGCCTGAATTTGTTCAAGTGTGGAACAATTATGGCTTTATATTAAAAATTTATTTATTTTTTAAGAGTGAAATATTTAATTTTAGATAATTTAAGATAGAAATGGAACATTTAAATTCAAACGGAGGAATACTAATGTTTAACCTAGTTAACAAAACTTGATTACCTTTAGCTCAGTCCTTCCATTTAATCAATGCCCTCCTCACATGAGAATTGCCTTCTATTAACATGGAAGAACCGAAGAAGCCTTTCCTTTGCGACATTGAAAACTCTGGGTTAGGGCTTGCAGAAGAAATCTAAACTGGTCCGGGCTTCCCGAAAGAATATTACTTAGCCCAGGCTGATTAAATTTTCATTCACGGGCCACAAACTACAATAAATCAGCCCACTAGAGTAGGCTTCTCTTCTCCTATAATAGGCTTGGTTATACATAATACTTGGGCTTTCAAACAGGAGTTGCAACGAAAAAAATTACATCATCCTTGGTTGGATTTTTTTTTTTTCAAAAATATATAAGCATTTATTTTGTATTGACAATCATTTAAGAAAAAAAAAAGATGTTCGTAAAAACGGCTTATGTTTTACCGTTAAGGCTGATAATTAATGTATATATAATTTAAGTATGAATTATTGGCACTTTTTAGTCCATAAACTATTTTGGTTTTCTAACTTTGATTTATAATGTTTTATTTTATTGTATTTGATCCTCCATAAATTTCAATTTATTAAATTTGGTCAATATTATTTTATTTTGTCTTTTTTTATCATCATTTTTTTTTTATAAGTTTGGTCATTTTCACTAAAAATATGTTTTAGACTATTTTTTAACGGGAATAATAAAAATATTTTTGGCACTTCAAATCTTTTTTTCCCTACACACTAATGGATCATACCCAAACCCTCTAGTGTATAGGGAAAAAAATACCTTGAAATGCCAAAAACACCCTGTCATTCCCGTTAAAAAATAATCTAAAATATGCTTTTCATGAAAAATAACCAAACTTGCGATAAAAAAAAAGTTTGATAACCAAAAAAGACAAAATAAAACAATATGAATTAAAATAATAATATTGAAACTTATGGATAAACAAAGACTAAAAAAAAAATAAACAATATAAACTAAACTTAAAAAATCAAAATAGTTTATACACTACCGACGACATTTAGTCATTTAAGTATTTAAGGCTAAAAAATGCTGCCTAGATGGAAGCCTTCCCAAGATGAACATCTTAAAATATAATAATAATAATAATAAATCAAGTGCTTGCAATTTGCAAGAGTTCTTTTTGGATCCATTTATAAATGTCGGTTTTTATAAACAATGGTCAAACTAAGCACACTTACATCACGGTGGCGGAGGACATAAAAATGGTCAGCCCCCTCAAGTTTTGACACCAAACCAAACCGGATCGATCATTTTTTGAGTTTCTTTTGACAGTTGAAAGGGCTGCAGGTCAACTCTTCTGCTCTTTCTCCCTTTTCATGTGCCCCTCCCGCCCACCCCGCTCGCCTGGCAACCGAAATACTTCTTCCTTTTAAAACTAAATATCTCATTTTAAATCATTCGAGAATGAATGTCTCATATTCTAAATTAGATAAACTTTTATTAAAAAAATTAAAATTCCAATTGAAAATCATACAATTTTTTTTTAAATGCATATAAGTTGAAATAAGACATTCAATTTTATACAGAGAAAGTAATGAATTATGTACTCCCAATTTGTCAATTACAGAGAAAACGCATGACAAAAGTAAATTATGTTGAGTGCCAATTTTGCTTTCCTAATTTTCAAATATATCCAATTTGAAATGGGTATTTTAATTTTATTCAATTTTTGAAAGCATTTCATTTCTATCCATAGCTATTATTACATTTTCACTATCTACCCAAATTGATTTTTTCTCATTTTCCAACATTAAAAGTTGGCTCACAAATGGAAAAATTACTCCATTACCCTTCATAAATTCAAAACTCAATGAGGACTGAATCTTTCCTCTTCCTTCCCTTCATTTCACCCGATCTAGACTCATCCACTTCCCTTCTTGTTGAAAATCGGATCACAGCCATTCGAGACTCACACACTCCTTCCCTTCCTTCCCTTCTTGTTGAAAATTGGACCCATTCCTCCAATTTCATTCTTTCCCTTCACATTCCTTCCGGCCTGTCAAAGAGGACAGAAACCCTTCCTCTTCTAATTCCCTTAACGTCAAATTGATTCACAATCCATCGCCGGTGCTGGAGCTTCCATGATTGTTACCCACTACTAGCCGATGATGGAGAATTAGCTGAAAGGAACCCATTACTTCGCCATTGTGGGTATGTATCTCTCCTTGACGTTACAGTAATGGTGATATGGTGATAAGCATGATTTTCTAGCTTCTCTTTTCTTAGCCAATGATCTAGCTCGATGTTGAAGCACTTCTCGTTGTAGTTTAATTAGTTTATATACTCTCTGTTAGTGTTTATATCTTTGTTTTGCAAGCATGAATTATTCGAAATATTTTCTCTATAACTTGAATGTGAACTGTTGAGCTTTTGGAAGTGTTATTGTGTTGGAAAACTAGTATGGGAGTAGGAAATTCTGATAGAGATAAAATAGAATGAAATAGGACCTAATTGTTCTCTGCAAGTCTTGAATCAATTTGGGTAAGCTCAGAAATATTATATCCACAGATCAAAATCACATAACTAAGGTCCGAAATCACATAAATAAGTTTCGAAATGGGGTATTTCGAACCTTGCAGTCCTCTCCAAGATCCGAAATCCTTATCAAGGTTCAAAATATTTTAAACAATTTATTATTTTAAAATTCAATTTCTAAGGAGCAAAATCTCCAATCTAAATTTCAAAATGCGATATTTCGATCCTTGGAGTCCTCTCCAAGATCCAAAATTCTCACCAAGGTTTGAAATGTTTTAAACAATTTCTTATTTTTAAATTCAATATCTAAGGAGCGAAATGCCCAATCCAAGTTCTAAAATAGGGCATTTCGTACCTTGGACTCCAAGGTACGAAATACTCACCAATTAAATATTTGACCGTTTTATTTTCTAAGATCCAAAATTCACCAAGAATATTTTCTTATTTTTAATTTCAATTTCTACTCACATGAGAACTCATAAAAATTATTAAAATTACATAGGAAAGCCTATTTTGATAACAAATTAAAAAATAAGTTCTGAACCCAAATTTTTACATATATTCACTCTATATAAGTAAATACATTTTAAAATTTTGTAAATCTTATGATTTATTATTATTATTATTATTATTATACTAAAATTAATTAATGATTAATTCGATAGTGATAATTAATATTTTCAACGTTATAATTTATAGTTAATGTTTTTTTATAATTAATTATATTAAAAACCCTTTTATTAGTTTGTAGCTAAATTTATTTAAATTAAGCAATACCCATCTGGGTAAAGATTTCCTTTGAAATAATAAATAAAAGATAAGTGTTCTCTAAAAAATTATACTTTAAAATTTAAATAATAGTAGATGCGATAACTTTTTTTTACCTTCTTTCTCAGTACAATTTTTTTAATTAGGATATATCAAAATATTTTTTAACTTATTTACAGCGAGTATTTTGCAGCGTAATTTATTTATTGTGATCCTAGAAAAAAAGTGAGTTTAATTTAACGATAATTTTTCTAATCAATTATTTCCTTTATTCCATTATTATAAAGATGTGGACCTCACCCGTCATGCCTATCAGCTCCGTCTTGATCTTGTGGTGCCTGCTGAGAACATCCTTAGTGCACACACGAAGTATTTTATCATGACTCAAACAGTTGATCTGCTACGGTGCCGTGGGGCATTAGACCGTTTTAGTAGGGGCCCCTTCGGATATATGGTGGATCTTCCTCAGTACCATGGAGTCTATTATGCCAAGGCTACTTTGCATATATTGAGACGGGAGGTGATTCTGGAGGGTGCGCACCCCGACTAGATGTGGTTCTTCATAGGAGGTTAGTTACACTAATTACGCCTTTAGGAGTACGCTCTATATACCTGTCTATGTTATGAGAGAGTAGACTGACACACTATTGAGAGGCCATTGATGGCCATCTCTGCTATTGCTCGATTGATTGGGATAAATCTAATTACTCCAGATGCAGTCTTGGCGAAGTGACAGGCCATGGTAGTGGGAGAGCTGTTAGTTGATGATGCCCTTAGACTAGCATATGGCATCATCATAGGCCATTGGATACTCACCAGTGAACCATCTGCAGTCATTCCCTTTTATTTATGGAGGATATTAGATGATCCGGAGGCTGCAAAGTCCCTCTGCTGGGGAACGATTGGGTGGAGCATGATGATGCACTCGTATTGGCAGGCAGTCGGAGAGGAGAACATCAAGAAGATATACTTATACTCTCACTGTTGGCTGTTACTGTTAAGTTTTAATATTATTATTTACATTTGTATAACAATGATCTCTTTTAGAATTTCTAAATATTTATTTTATTTTTTTTTAATCTTATATTTAATTAGTGGTGGACATACAATCACTTACCATCCTTACATCCTCACCCATGTAGGGACATCCAGGATGCAGGTAGAGGTGGCACTTCCTATGCGTGTCATAAAGGCCGAGGTGCCTTGGCCTTAGACGACGTCGGCTTGGCCCCTCAGTTAACTGGGATCAGTTGCTTACTGCTGTAAGTCAATAACCTTTTGTCCTTTCACTTTCATTTTTGAATTAGATAATGATACTAAATCAAATTGCTAATTACAGGGACATGCTACCTTCCCATACATCAAATTGGATCAGGTGGAGCTGCAACAGTTTTACTGGATAGATTTCGCCAGCCTTCCCTATATTACATTGACTTGCTAGGGTAATTATCAGCCCAGTTCATTTTGGGAGGAGGGCGGACAGGGATTGCCAGTCCAATTGATAGAGGAAGTTAGACTAATTATAATTCCCATTGATTGAGTTAATTTTATATAATGCTAAATATTTAGATTATAATTACTTTACTTTCCATATTTTTTTAGGTCCTAAGTAATGATGGAGATCCGACTAAGGAGAGGGCTGAGGGAGATCTTTCTAGCAGTTCGACGATCTAACAGAGGGTATGTATCTCTTCTTATGTTATGTTATTGCTATAGATTAGTTGATGCTATAGAATGTAATTACTTTTGCATGTTTTGTTTAATTTTATTTTAAATTAGGTTCGGAGTTTGCATATTGAGGCTGCTGAGAAAAGTCATCCAACTAAGGAAAAGATGGCAGACAGCCATCTCCTAACCCGACTCGACAAGTGATTAATGGATTTTAGGTATTTATCTCTTCCTATTTAAATAAAACACATGTCATTATGGTATAAAATTTAACTATTTTTAAATTATAGTCGCATGTGAGTGCTAATCTTCTCGTGGCCTAAGTCGATGACGTGTTACTCCTGTACGAGGGACCCTCTATCCAGAGTCACATTGTGGTCCTAGAGCGGCTCAAACAGATCAAGCATCGCCTCGATATGTTGGAGGGGGATGACGGTGGTGGAGATGATCTATCACTTCATGATTCCAATTCTTGGGAGCTTGGCTTCACTAGTTCCGAGGGGGTTAGGCACACCATTGACAATTTGATTCTGCTGCTAGCTACCCTCATTTTGCTAGCTCCTATAGTCATTGATTCTACCACCCAGGTAATTCTAGTTTGTAAAATCCATTGATTCTAGTTCATAAATTCTTATTTATTTTGAATTTAGTATTTTGGTTAATTTATAATTTTATTCACGTTGACAATTCTTTTAAATTCATATTCATGCTATTTATGTTGTATAATTCTTTTAAATAATAGCTCGAGGAGATTTTCCGAGAGATCCATGATCCATTAGATCCATCGACTCCCATAGTCTCTGATCTTTCCGATCAGGTGAGTTATGACATTATTATTATTTCATTTATCTAGTTTTTAATTTATTATTATTAATTTTTTAATATTTGGTTTTTAAATTCTATTAGGAGCTTGTCATGCACTTCAAGCCAAGGCCCCAACTGTAGGGGTACGATCACCTTTTACAGACCCTCCCTCTCACTACATAGAGTTGGAGAGGCCAAAGAAGAAGCCAAGGACGAAAGCGATAAAGAAGGCTCGAGTAGTAAAGATGAGAGGGGAGATTCCTCCTCCAATAGAGGAGCGAGAGGTTATTCCTGCTCCAGTGGTGGACCATTACATCCCTGACAAAGAACGATTAGACACTTTCAACAGCATTGGAGATTCAAAAAGGTATTTCAATCTTTAACAATTTATTTGAATTTCATCACTTTCCTGTTTTATATTGTATTTAATTTTTTAGGACAGGTGCTCGACTGTGTGGCCCAGTCATTTGTCGGGGATGACCTCAAAAAGGTCAGATTTTTTACGAGTCTGCTCAAGTATGATCGCGTAGATCAGTTCACTCGAGGATTGCGGAGAGCGGTGAAGGAGACATCATCCCTTTACCCTTGTGGAGCCCACTTCACTCTCTGTTAGACTTACCTATATGTAAGTATTTTAATGCAGTGTTGATCTTTATTTAACTTTCTTAAGTTACAATTTATGTATACAATCTTGATTTTTAACTAACTCAAATTATAGAGCATTCTCCGAGATGTGTGGCTCAAGACTCCGCAACCTTTGAGTCTGATTCTATTATCATTGGCTGGGTCAATGGAGATGAAGACTCATGAGAGGTAGTATGGTGGGATATTAGGAGGTAAAATGCTAATTTTATATAAAAATCTTGATTAAAATTATGTTTTATTTAACATTAATTGATTGAATATTTACAATGTATATATAGATCTTGATGTCCTGTTGCCTCCATAACCATTGGGTTTTACTTCGAATCTTTTTCGTTGGGTCTTCGATCACATTGTATGATCAGAAGTCATCTGCTAAAGCGAAGGCCTCTAAAGAGAATTTGATGGAGTCGGTCTGTTTGCTAATGCCACAAGCCAGCTATTATAGTAGGATGAGATGCAGCTTGCCTTAGCAGTTCACACCAGATTTTGTTGACCCTCTTGACTCAAAGGAACATTCCATCCCTATTCAACCAGATAACATTAGTTGCGGTGCTTATATTTGTTACTACATGGCACAACTTATAAAAGGGCATCCTAAGGAGATGCCCGACTTGCCTTGCACCACCGATATGGCACAGTACATTAGGGATGAGATGACTTGGACCACACTATGCTAGAGTCATTTGTTATCATAGTTTATTATTTTTTTTTTTTTCAATATTGTAAATAATAAATTAAATGTAAATATAAATTATATATAATATTCTTGATTTCTATTGTATGTTAAATTTCAAAAAAAAAATAACTTGAAAAAGATTCCATAAAAAATTAGTTTAAAAAAGCCTTTAAAAATTTAACTTACAAAGATTCCATAAAAAAATTAAATTAAAAATTTACTTTAAAAAATTAACTTAAAAAAGTTCCATGAGAAAAAAGCCTAGACCAAAGGTGCCTAATAGCTACGGGAGACTATTAACTTAATAAAAAATTATATTAAAAATTAACTTTAAAAAAATTCCATTAAAAATTAACTCTAAAACAAATTTAAAAAAGAAAAATAGAGGGGTTTTGATCCTCTGATTTCTGTTTTTGACTCCCAATGTTTCGTTTTTGACCCTTGAGTTCTTAAATGTCCTCTGCAGACCGAAATGCCCTTTGTTGACCCAAATTTCCAATTTTGATCCGTCCTCTGAGGCTCGAAATATCCCTTCTAAAAATATAATTTGGCATATATCATCCCATTCAATTACATATTCAATAAAGCGAAGAAGATTCAATGACAAACATGCAATTTAAATTTAAGTGACAAATTCAATATTTGTTAAAATAACATTTACAAGTCATGAATCATGTCAACACTGATATTGCATTCATAAAATCCACACTCTCATCAAAGACATTCACATCAACATTAACAAAATCTGGCTCATCATTTTCCACCCCTCTTCAGAAACTTAAGATTGTTGGGTGGATATCGAATTACGTATGGGCACCTCCTGAGTTAAGTCATTCAATGTTGGATCATTTTCTTCGGAGGGGTGGGACTTCTGTGTTGCGTGCATTCGGACAGGTGAGATAATTATGTCCTTTTTTGCATATTTTACAAGTTTTCTTTCGACGGAAATGTTCGTTCCATGAAAAGAGACGAGCCTCTTGTGGTCTTTTGATAGACCTTCTACCAAGAGGAGCATTGACAACCATGTCATTCATAACTACAATTGAAGTCAAAGACGAACACAAGGGCACAATCTATATCAAATATTCATATGTACTCCTCAATATTTCTGTATTAAATGAATTACCATGACATAGAGTGTAATAGTGAGTCTCATTTCCCTATAAAAAAGATTAAGGTAAATGAGATGTAGAAATATTTAATTACCATGCTTTAAAATTTTTTTTAAAAAAAATAAGGAGGCAATTTCGAGATTGACCAACTGCGTCACAAAATTGACCAGCTTTGTCTCAAAATTGACCAGTGTGTCTCGAAATTGGCCATCTGTGTCACAAAATGGATTAAAAATTTTTACTTTGAAATTTCCTCTGTGAGGCATGAATATTCATCATGGAGACACGAAATTAACTAAGTATGGCACAAAAGTGACCGTTTGTGTAATGAAATGGACCAAAACTTTTTATTTTGAAATTTCCTCCGTGAGGCATGAAAAATTTTCATTGAAGCCTGAAATTATCTAAGTATGGCACGTAATTCACCATCTGTGTCACAAAATGGACCAAAATTTTTATTTTGAAATTTCGTCAGTGAGGCACGAAAATTCATCATTGAGGCAGGAAATTTTCTACAAGGTCCGAAATTTTATCTGGCAACAACAATGACATATTTTCAAGATATCTCTTCCATTTCCCATCTCCGACTTCCATAGGTCTTCTGAACAATATCCACCACAACATTTGCTTCTTTCGATGGATTTCGAACGATATATTCATCCCCATCTAGAATGGATGTAGTCCGCAGGCTTTCTTGGTCAACCTTCACAACTTCTTTCTCAATTCTTTCCACAACATTCTTGGTGATAATATTTGGCATTGTAGCCACTACTTCTCGACATTTGTTGAACCAAGCCTGGCACAAACCCCTAAAAAATTCATGTGCATATGTAATAGGTAACTTCTGAGCTTTCTTCATCGTTTGGTTGAAAGACTCCACAATGTTACTCGTCATTTTGTTATAGTGATTGTTTGGACAGTATGCAATTGACCAACCCGAGCATCTCACCTCAGCATCCAACCAACGTTTAACTCCGAGGTTAATATGTTGAATGTCTCCAAAATAGAAGTCACATTTCTACTTATTATAGGCATATGCCGCATTTTTAGAAAGGATTGCAGCCAGATGATTTTTACACTTTGCTTTAAATTTTTCTTCAAATGTGGATAGCAAAAAGTATCTGGAACCTCGGGTAACACTATTCTCACTATGTGCAGTATGCCTTTATGTTGATCAGATACAATAACCAAATCATCCGACAATCCATATGCAGTCCAGAATCTTCTTAAGAACCATTCCTATGAATCATTACTCTCCACCTAACCAAACCCAAATGCAAGGGGAAAAGTTTTCCCGTTTCCATCCTCACAAACAACTGCATAAACTTTGTCCTTGAATACATCTTTCAAATGTATTGCATCTATGATAATTACAAGTCCCATGTACTTGAAACCGTCAATCGAAGGACCAAGTGCACAGAATGACTTCAAAAATTGCTCATATTGAGTATGTATACCAGTCACTCTCTCAGGCATTACACTCTCGAATATGTGGAGGTACAATGGCAGTTGTCTGTATGAGTCTTTTGGAGTTCCATAGGTTACGTTTTTTGACGCTGTAAAAATTACCAAGCTTTGGTGTATCCAAGCTTCACACCATTATTGTCAAAATTGTGAGTTGACTCGTAAACTTGCACGAGTTTATGATTTTAGGGGGTTATAAACGTGTAAAATCGGATTAAAATCGAAAAAGGAGGTAAAATCGATCAACTTGCGAGTCAACTCGATAAAATCGTCCAAGTTTGATCGAGTTTACTATTCCCCCAAATTCCCTTCTGAAATTGAAATACCCAACTACATACCCCAACCCGACCCGATTTGAATTTTAAATAAACATCAGTCTATAAATAACCCGATCAGACAAAGGATTTTAGGGCAGCATTCCATCAGCTCTCTCTTCTTCTTCCTCACTGTGGCATCGGTTGACTAAAGCTAAACTAAATCAGGAGCAACTCTGAACGGCGACTGAAGGCTCGTCTGATTGGTGGAAGGTTGGACCTTTTCTTCACTCTTGTTCAACTGACAGCTCTATAAGTCAGCCTCTTCTTCTTCCTCACTGTAGCATCAGCTGACTGAAGTTGAATTGAATCTGGAGCAGCTCTGAACGGCAACTGAAGAATCGTCTGACCGACCGAAATCGGCCGCTTCTTCTTCCTCACTCTGTAATAGCTGCTGAAGTTGCTCTTCTTTCTCAAGCAGCTACCGTCAGTGAGTCCTAGTTGTCCAACTTTGCTTGATAAATCTTGTGCAGTTGTGCTGACTTCTTGGAAGTCAATTTGGACTTGGATCAATGTGTCTCGGTCTCTACTTTTTCTTGATTACAACTGGTTAATGTTTTCGGATGGTTATAAAACCAGTAAAAAAAATGTTAAAGGAGTTTAGTAAAGTTTTCGTAGGTTGATTTGGCATATATGGGGAAAGATGATATAATCGTTGCTCTAATTAAATGCAACAATTGTTTTTCTTGTTTTAGACATATAAAATGATATGTAGTAAATGATAATTCATAATTCATTTGTAGAGTGTGGACTTGCATTTGGATTAACTGGATCATCATAAGAACTTTTATGAATAAGGTATGAGGTTTATAAGTTAGCCAGAGTATGTCTCACGTTAAAAGATTAAATTTCTCTCATGCTTGGCATAACAATGATCTTGAAGTTGTCGATCAAGTAAACTAGCTTATCCATAGCGGTTGATTATATTGAAGGATGTTTTTTAGTTGAAGGCTTATAATTATTTCTACCTCTTGGTTGAACTTCTTATTGCATGTTACTAAATCACTCAACTCCTCATCAGATATTTCATTATGTTGTTTTAATCTCATTTGTGTCAAGCGATCTATTATTTCTTTATTGTTTCAGTATGTTGGACTTGGGGTGAACTATTCATTATTTTGATAGTAACATGGCTTCACAATTCACTGAAATGCCACCAAAGAGAAAAAATTATAATGGGAATCATGCTGATATTGGGTGGGAACATGCTATTGATGTTGATGGAAATGCTAGAAAAGCTAACTGTAAATATTGCATTAAAGTTTTTAGGGGTGGCATTTTTCGATTCAAGCATCATTTAGCTGGAACACATAGAGATGTTGAACCTTGTTTATCTGTTTCTAATGAAGTAAAAAAGATAATGTTATCAATCGTAGCAAAAGCAGAGGAAAATGCTTGAAGGAAAAAAAGGGGAATGCAGGGGGCAAGGAATAACTCTGATGATGACACAAATCTTGAAATAAATCAGGAAGTAGGAGCATCAAAAAATCAAATAAGTAAAGGGAGGAGCACCTTAATTGACTTTTGGAAGAGTAGTGACACTAGAGTTGGAAGTAGCAGTCAGAGTCAAACTTTGAATCAAATGTTGAAGAAAGAATTAAGGGAAGATGCTTGTAATCAGATTTGCAAGTTTTTCTACACAAGTGGCATTCCCTTTAATTGTGTTAAAAATCCATAATTCCTTAAAATTTTTTATATTGTGGCTAGACATGCTCTTGGCTTTAAGCCTCCAACTTACCATGAAATGAGGGTGAAGTTTTTAAAGAAAAATTTAGAAGATACAGAAAGTGTCATTCAGGAGCACAGAATTGAAGGGAAAAAAATAGGTTGCTCTATTATGTCAGATTCTTGGACAGATAAAAAGAGGAGGTATATTTGCAATTTCTTGGTGAATAGTCCTAAAGGTACTGTGTTTTTAACTTCAGTTGATGCATTAGAGATTTCTACAATAAAAGGAAATGTTTTTGAAATGTTAGATAAAGTTGTGGCGATGGTGGGAGAATAGAATATAGTGCAATTAGTGACTGATAATGCTGCAAACTACAAAGCAGCGGGACACATGTTGATGGAGAAAAGAATGAAGTTGTTTTGGACACCTTGTGCTGCACGTTGCATTAACTTGATATTAGAGGATTTTGAGAAAAAACTTGCAATTCATCAGACAACCATCAAAAAAGCAAAAATGGTGACTTCTTTTATTTATTCAAGAACTTTATTGATTAGTATATTGAGGCACTTTACAAATAATAGAGATTTAATTAGGCCTGCTGCAACTCGATTTGCTACTTTTTATTTGACTTTGGGGTGTCTTTACGGATTAGAGGGTAATTAATGAATATGTTTTCTTTGGCCACTTGGAGGTCTTGTAAATTTTCTTCCCTTCAAGAAGGGAGGAAGATAGCTCAATTTATCATGGATTCCCGATTTTGGAAGAATATGAGTGTTTGTCTTAAGGCTACTATTCCACTTGTGAAAGTCGTGAGATTAGTTGATCCAGAGGATGTACCAGCTATAGGTCTCATTTATAAAGAAATGTCTCAGGCAAGAGAAAACATTAAGTCCAACTTTGATCATGTCAAGAAAAGTTACATATACATGACTAAATACTACATTTATATTTATTAATTTTTATGTATTTGTTTAATATTTGTTACTAAATGTGTCTTGTTTATTCTACTTTCTAGGTATGAACCAATTTTAAACATTATTGATGAAAGGTTGGAGCTCCAGCTTAGTAAACCATTGCTTCTTGGAACATATTTTTTGAATCCTCGATATCACTATGATCCTGATTTCCGTGCCGGTCATGATATCAAGCTCGGGTTTTATGAATATTTAAGGAGATTAGTGCCTGATAAAGAAGAGAGAACTCGAATAGACTTGAAAATGGATGATTTTCATGATGGAAAGGATTTATTTGGTATTGAGAAGGCAGTCATGACAAGAGATAAAAAGGCTCCAGCAAAATGGTGGAGTTCATATGGTGACCAATGCCCCAAGCTACAACGCTTTGTAGTCAGAATATTGAGTTTGACTTGTAGTTCTTCTGGATGTGAACGCAATTGGAGTGCATTTGATATGGTAAGTTAAGTCATATTATTAAATTATAAGCATTACTTATTTTATTAGTGTTATAG
>JAOXNR010053139.1:0-14859 GCA_028571225.1 Parsonsia alboflavescens
TCAAATCAAAAATTACTAGTTTTTCCCCCACCCCCCACCCCCCCTCCCCCGTTAATTTAATTTGAAGTTGTTGTATGTAGTTCTAATTAAAATCAGTGTGTTTATTTCTCATGTGCCCAAACAAGGTTCCTACCTCACTCCCTTTTTTATGAGCATATGACTTCCCACAAAGTTTACAAGTAGCTTTGTCACCTACTTTGGTAAATAAACTCCATACCAGTGATGATTTCTTTTTCTTCAATCTTACTTGTCATTGATCTAGATCAGGGACCTCCTACACTAAGGATTTCATCTACATCATAGTCATTAACATCATCACCTAATGGTTCTACTTCTTCAGATTTGGGAAAGTAGGTAACTATTGAAAACATCATTACCCCTAGCAAAATCATTATTATCAACATTAATGGGGTGGGAAGAAGAACGTGATCTATTCATTTTTTTATCCATGTTTTTATATCATCAAAATACAAAAATTAACATTTTTATGAACCATTACTAACAATTAAAGAATCATGCCGGTTCAGTCGAAATGGGATAGCATAGTGAAACAGTAATGCATAGACTATTAGGCTAACTCAATATGCAAGGTTTCTAGAATATATGAAGATTAAAAACTTTCTTTCCTCAAACCTTGAAAAAATAAATACAAGAATTTGATTCTCATCTCAATTTAAATGAAGTGTGCCTTGAAAGAAATACTATTCTGCTCAAGGATTTTCTAGAGTCTCGAGCATGATTTTGAAAATCTAGCCAAAACAGACAATCCGATCAATTGAACCAGGAATCGGATAGGCCTTCGGTCTAGTTTCAATTCTAAAACTGCTCAATCAAAATCGACATTGATCGGCTCAAAATAATATTTGCAAGTGATGAGATTTGAACCCCACATTGTAGTATAAAAACCAAGCATCTAAACAACAAGCGAAAGACTCATTTATTTTATAATTTATTTTGAACTCAAATACATAAATATATTACTCTAATTTGTCTGATTATATATAAAATTTTATTTTTAATTATTTATAGTCATACACACCTTATATTCGAATGATAATTTTATAATAAAGTTATTACTACCCTCTATAACATTTTTTTCCTTACAAGAAATTTTATAAAAATTTGTTTGAAAAGTAACCATTTACTTCTATATATACGCATATAAAAAATTTTAGTAAATTATTTAATTCATAATTAAAAGCTATTAGAAAATAAAAAATGAAAAAACCTACTGAACCCGTTTTGACTTTGACCCTTTTATCCATCTGGTTTGATGTCCGATCTGATTTTAAAAACATTGGTCTTGAGACCCATTTGAAAAGAAAGAAAAAGAATAGAATAGAATAGAATGAAAAGCTCAATGAGAAAGGAAGGCTTGAAAGGGATAATAGAGTAGTTGAAAGGATTTTCTTGAAAATACATTAAATTCCTTTCGTAATCCAGAAAATATGTTCATAAAACCATAACCATATTGTAATCTTGCAAAAAGGGAAAGGAATTAACGAAATATTTTCTCAAAATTACAATTTTTCTTTCTCAAACCATTGATCATAAGATCACGCGATTCCATAAATATGCTTGGAATACACAACTCCAAGAGTTCAAATTTGTAAAAGTAATCAAGATTTTCTTTTAAAACATTTTATCAACCTTATTACCTCTGAATGTGATAATGATTTTTAACCGTACACCTCTATTCCATTTGCGAATAGTCCCGGGGTACCAACGAGTCACGTAGTGAACTCTTCACCTGCCAAACCTCCCGACATAGATATATGAGAACACTCTATAAGTTAAAAGAGGTCCGTACCCAAGGTTCTTCGACCCAACTTTTGCAGGGTGCCAACACTAACTCTTCGGCAGGGGTCCATAGATAGAAGAATCCTTAACTAGATTAATCAGACTAATTAAAGGTTCATGCTATTAACAAAATGGATACCATACCAAGAATCATTATCGATATCGTTCCAAAAATGACAAGACTAACTTGATGCCCAAGCATCACTTAGAAAAACATAAGTATCATATTTTTGAGAATAAAATATTTATGTCCAAAATTATGGACCTTTATAGAAAATTTGGGAATAAATTCCCTATGATTTGTATCATAAGAATCATTTGAGAAGTCATTTAAAACATTTTCATGATTTTCTGTAGATGGAATTAATCAAGATTAATTCAAAGATTAAATAACTATAACATGAATTTAAGATATAACTTATAGCTAAACCAATAACAAAGAATAGGAATTAAAGGACACTTAAAACAATAAACTAATATACTTAAACAAAGAATAAATGAGTAATGATCACACGAGGATATTTGAGAGCTATAATTGAAGAATTAGGCATCTAAGGAGATTAGACGATTCATGGGAAATCCCACTTTAAAATTCAATCATGAGAAATCTAGAAATTAATCGAGTATCTAAAAGGGTAAATAAAAACTAACAAAAATTACAAGGGTTAACTAATTCTTTAAAATTCATTCGAGATTTAGAATAAAACATTTCGTTTAACCTCTGAATTATTTAAATGAGGATTAAATTAAAACCACACTAATAATCAGAAATTAGAGCAATTTATATAACAAATAATTAAGAGAAATTCAAAGTTTCTCAAGAAATAAAGTATTTATGAAATAAGAAATTGGTCTCAAGTGCTGCCACCAAGAAAGACTTGGCAAAATAAATAAAAATTGTTTGCTATTTACAATTACTGTCTTGTAATTATTGTCTTCACAAAAAGCCTTCAGCTTGTGGAAGAAAATCTAATATTCTCTAATTTCTGAATTTTTTAATCTTCTTCAAGATCAAACCAAGAGGATTTCAACATCATTGGGCTTTTACCGATTTGAGTTTGCTTTTAAAACATATCACGAAACAGGATCCAATTTGTGGCAACACTCTTCCCATGAGTGTGGTGACAAATGCACCACCCCAAATCCACTTGACCGTTGCGGTTGCCTAAGATTTCAAATAATAATAATAATAAATAAAATTAAAAAAAGAAAAGAAACGAAAAGTCAAAGCAGTTGATGTCAAAGTCGTAGAGCCGCTTCCCAACGTTTAATCAAATGCGTTGTTAGCTCATTTTTTTTAAAAAATAAAAAGTTGAAGTTTGATGCATTCGCCAAATGCACCATCCCTCAAATCTCATTACCGGCAATGCATTTCTCCTCTTCTTCTTCTTCTTTCGCCTCTTTCTTTCTTCTTTATTATTATTATTATTATTTGTTTCTTTTTTGGGCTTTTAACCTATTTAATCCCTGGTGTTTAGGTTAAACTATAATTTGATCCCAAAGATTTTTTTAGCTACTATGATCCCTCATCATATTATGACCAATTGTTTTGGTCCAAACTGTCATTCTCTAACAAGTTATTGTGCGAAACTTATCACATGAGCAATTTTAAAGAGTAAAATGTCAATTGTTGCTTTCAAATTTAGGGTTAATTTGAATTGTGATTGAATTTAGATGCTCTAGTAATTTGGATTTGGGTATTTTAGATCAATTCAGCTTGTCTATTAGTCGCAAATTAACTAGATTTTTCTTTCTTTTTCTAATACTGGAGTTGGATTCTGGATAAAAAAAAAAAAGTTAAAACTATTATTTTTGTTCTTTTCAAAAGGTCACGTGTCTGTTATCTGATCAGTTCTACATTGCGACTTGTCGGAAAATCACATTTTGGACTAAAACGATTTATTATAATATGATTGGGGGTCATAATGGTTGAAAAAAGACATTTAAGATCAAACTATAATTTGGCCTAAAAATAAAAGTTAAAACTATTATTTTTGTTCTTTTAAAATGGTCACGTGTCTGTTATGTGACCAGTTCTACATTGCGACTTGTCGGAAAATCATATTTTGGACTAAAATGATTGATTATAATATGATTAGGGGCCATAATGGTTGAAAAAAGACATTTAAGATCAAACTATAATTTGGCCTAAACATGAGGAACAAATGGGTTAAAGGCCTTCTTTTTTCCCTTTCTAATGGAACTACTTTAGAAAATTATAAAATTATTTGTTGAAGATTTTTTTTGAGTGATTTAATTTCAAATATATTTTATGAGGAAAAAATAATTTAACCCTAAACTAATTTTTTGATTGAAGTTTTCTTATTGAAGTGTTCTAATTTGGAGGACTTATTAGATTAAACCTAAGATTAGTCTATGAATGAAAAGTCAAAGATTTTTAATTCCATTAAATTAGTTGAAAAAAAATTGTATTTGAATACACAATATATGTATAAGTTGAAAAATAATTTATTAAATTTTATCTTGAAATACTTTATGGAAATATGGTTAGATCTTAAGATCGAGGATTATTCAACTTCGTTCAAATGGTTTATTAGATTAATTAGCTTTAATTAAACAAATTTAACATTATCTTTTACTAAACAAATTGAGCTTTCATATGGTTTCTCAGCTCAACAAACACTGCACTCTTAGTAAGTGCTTTTTAAACAAACAATGTAAACATACATAATTAAAACAACCATTAAAGCAAAATAATGAATAGCACTGAAATAAAAGAGAACATTAGTACATGAGTCGAACATTTTTTAAACATTACTCATTTTTTGAACGAAAATAGTCAAATACACTGCCTATTTGAAATATTACACATTTTTTGTTGATCAAAGCTAGCCATTCTAAGACTCCGGGAACTTAGATGCAAACCTGTCAATATAAGCTTGAGTCCATAGGGGCCTACCTATGGCTCCCCTATATAAATGGATTGGGCTAGATTGACTTTTAGGTAGTCCATTTAGATTTTGACCTCTGTGGACTATGTCCACTCGAATGAGGGTTGGGCTGAGCTAGGCCCTAGCAGCCAAATCGGGGCAAAGGGGCTTTTGATTTTAAAAAATAATAATAACAATTTATTACCTTTCTGTTTTTGCACACATCACATACAGACGCGCAAACATTTTCTTTTTCTTTTTTTTTTTTTTTTGTCTGTTTACTCCTAGAGTCCTACTCCCAAACGAAAAAGCCCTAGATCTACTTATCAATCCACTAACACCAGTCCATAGCACCTCCCTCTCCACCCTATCGCTATCGACATTGCGGCGGCAGCAACAACAGCAATGGTCGTTTCCTAAAGGAGAAGGTCACGCAGCCAACAACAACAGTATTAGACACGCAAACCTTAGATCTACCACGACGCCTCCCTCTTCAGCGGGGGCAGCAACAACGAAGGTCGCTGCCTAAAGGAGAAGAGTTGGCGAATGAAGGAGATGTTTATAGTGATCCATACATAGTCTATGGTAAAATTATAATTTTCTTTTTATAAGAAATTGAGCTTTTATGTGAATAGATTATACAAATTTTTCCAAATATATGGCATTCTTTGTGTGAAAAGAACCCACAACTCATTTCACTCAAATTTCCAAAACCCTATGACAGAAATGAAGCAAATTTCTACAATACATATCAATGGTAGCTACAAGCACATTGAAGCAATAGTTCTAATCTGAATCCTAAGGATAACAGGGGATCGCCAAGCAATTCGGTGACAGAATAACAAAGCAATAATATCGAAATTCCTAGATTGACTTCTTTTTTCCCATGCAGATTTATTTACATTTTTTTCGTTTGGGTTTCTCTATTTTCATATTTGACACTTAATCTGAATGTAATTGTTTGATTTCGTTCATGAGTTTTGATATTTCCAACAACAGACACATGTTCATCTTGGATATTCACATGTGGTATGATATAAATGTAATTTTATATTGAGGCCCATCTCAACCTCCTAAGCTCATGGATCCCCTATATATTTTAAATATTTTAATTAATAATTTTTAATTATTAAAAATTATTAATTAAAATATTTAAAATATATAGGGGGATCATGAGCTTAGGAGGTTGAGATGGGCCTCAATATCTTCGACTCCTTTAGAACTGGGCCAAAGCCCTACCCGATCCTCTTTGAGTGGGTCAATGTGGGTTGGGGCCGGGTGGGCCGGACAACCTATATTGATAGGTCTACTCAAATGTGCTAATTGAATGCAATTCACTAGTTAGCTCTAGCTATGCAGGAATATGCTACGTAACATCATCACAATGGAGCTTCTCTTGAAGATTGCATGCTTTGTCTTCACTAGTTATTGCATATTATGTGTTTCATCTCCTTCCTCCTTCAAATTTCCTACAAAGAAAACGACAATTTTGGAAGCAAAGATAATCACAAAACCTCCATTCATCAACAAGAAGATAATAATGTAGTTAATCTTTCAATTCCATTTGTGGTCTCATGATACAAATTCAATCATACGAATAGAATCTATTGGTCAATTTGGTTCCCAAAGTTATGGACAAAGTCAACATAGGTAACTATTTTTCTTTTTTTTTTTCTACCAATTGACTACCTAAACAACTTTTGAACGTCTAAATTAATACTTTTGATCCCATTCCGACACATTTCCGGTCAAGATTGCATGTGCTGGTCACGTGATTAACTTTTTTTAGGGAGAATCGATGATTTGGTAAACATTGTTTTTCAGTTTAGCCAATTAAATACCAAAAAAACTTTCAAATCATAAGTTATTTAGATATTTATTTGGTAAAAGAAAAAAAAAATACCAGGTATCAATCCGGAATAAGGTATAACGTTAAGTATCAAAATGACCTTTCACATTCTATCTTGGTCAGAAATATGCTGGAATTGGGTCGGAAGTATTAATTTGGATGTTTGAAAGTTGTTTGGATACTCGGTTGGCAAAAAAAAAAGTATTAATATTGACTTAGGGCATAACTTTGGGTACTAAATTGGCTATTTTTCCTTCTTTTTTTTTTTTTTTCATAACTTTCACTCACAAAAGCTACTTGATGAGTATATTTAATACTTCATCTCACCAACCAACACCCCCCAGCCCTTTAAACACATCATCTCCAAAGCCTTTCAAATGAATATATCTCCATATTCTCCCAAACCTCAAACGAGATATTTAACATTACATCACATGGGAAATGGTAGAAAAAAGATAGAAAAGAGAATGACAAGGTTATATTTCAAAGAAGACAAATAGTTTTTCAAACTACTCTCATTTTGGCTCAAACAAGATACTAGAGATATAATGTAACAAGGTAAGCATAGAAAAGCACAAGCAGTTCAAAGAAGGTCTTTTTTCATCCCCAAAGATAAAACCAAAATCATGAATATTGTCCCAAGCATGTGAGAAAACAAGTTCCAGTTGTGCATAGCAGTGAAAAATTATCTTCTATAACAGAACAAAGTCCACTATCATCAAGCTTCTAACACAAGTCATAAAACACTTACTTTTTTAATGAAAATAACTTTTAATAGCCATGACAAGTTAATCAAGTATTCATACTATACTAGTAGAAGTGCATTGTGAGAAATGTTTTAAGAAATTTTGGGAGAGATAAGAAAAATCACAAATCATGGCAGCAACATGGAATCCAAATCACTTAAGATTCCTTTCATAGCTTAAAATTGCATAAGTAATATCATTGGCCTACTAAAAACTAAGCAAGAACACTTAAAAATTAGAAAACAAACACAATTGAACATATCCAATTGAAGAGATTGACAAAAAGCAATTAAAGAAAATAACAAATGTTAAGTAATTAGGAAGAGAATCACATATCTCGAAATTTATGAATGAGCTCTTCATGGTAATCTAGACAACCTGTGAACTCTTGTTGAAAGAAGTGAATGTTATCATCAACAAGTGGAAGTTGTGAATCCTTAATCTCATGGGAGGTATGTCAAAATGGTGCTATTTTTAGCTATGGATGGCCCTACAGAGGTAGATGGAACCTCAGCACATTCGTTAGAATCATCGACGTGCATATCGTGCTCCTCACCCTCATTTGATTTGTGCTGCCCAAGATGGATTCTTTGTGGGACCGGACATAGTTCATTTGAGAGCAAACACCTCCAGCACCTTTGAGAATTGCAAATGATGCAAAGTGTTCTCAGTAGTTTCATCAAGTGCCGATATGAAAGTGACTCAGACACTTGAGACACTAAAATGAGTAAAAATACGAGTTAAAAGGAGAGGATAGAAAAGTGATTTTGTTTTGGATTCGAGCACAAACAACTTCAAAGAATGAGAGAAGGTAGAGGTATTCCATCAAAATTATCAGGTAAACCAAATAGTATCCTATGGAGACAATATGAATCAATATAACACATTTCACAAAAATTCCCTTGGTAGAATATTAAAATGAAACAAGTACACCAAAACACGAACAATGATTTCTATTTTATTCGTCCTCACATCGAGAAGATCTTTCCATGAACTCTGAACTCATGTTGCAGTGATTTCCATTCACCGTCTGAATAATGCAAACGTGGTCTCTTCCCCAACGGATGATTTGTTAACTTTTTAATGACAGGTATTCTCCAAGGACAAAGGTGTTCCGATGTCTAGTTCTTACACATTGCAATCCACAAAGCACTTTTGATTTCCAAAACAGTAAATTCATGGCCTATAAGAATAGACTACTTCATAACTGCATACCTCACTTCATCCCTATCTTTGAAAAGCATCCATAATCTCAGGTTGGATTATTAACTTCATCCAAAACATCAAAATAAATCCTTGTGTCTTCGTTATCAAAAAGTAACATATCCTCAGTGCTATTACAAAAGTTCTCTAAAAAACTAGCATATGGTGAATCAGACACACGGGTTGTTGGTTCAGGTGTCAAGACTTCTTGTATATTACTTAGCAGTAGAGTATTATCATATTCAACCAATATGGTGAATCAGACACAAGGGTTATTAGTTCAGGTATTAAGACTTCTTGTATAGAACTTAGCAGTAGAGTATTATGATGTTCAAATACATGATCATCTTTTGTCTCAAAATCAATTGGTTCGGCCTCGGACTCAAGCAAAACATATGTATCTATGGCAGCAAATGGCTCTTGTTCAGCCTAAATATCAACCGGAGTAATGTGAACGAGAACTACATCAACGTTACTTTGCATTGGTACTTGCCCAAGAGAAACACAACCCATTGACTTTGATTGAAAGTTACTTCCCATTGAAGACAAATATTTGTTCGTCTCTTCCCTACTAATAGGAACATTTTGTATAATCATACATGCAACTAGAGATGGCACATCATTTTTAATAATCTTTATGTCCACATGTTAATCTATATCAGGCCCTTATTGGTTGAAAGTTCTATTCCATATACACTCCATGGTTCTTTCATTATAAATTGCTCTTGTGGTATAAGATATAAAATTTCCTACTATTGTTGGCTCTCTCATGGTGATCTTCATTCAACTTGAGAACTGTCTAAGCCACGAAATTCACAAATACTATTAACGAGATCAACGTAACTAATCCGATTCCTTAAATCCAAAACTTCATATGCACAACCATAAAAAAGGTGGCCCTGATTATTATGACAAATCTCACAATCCCAATAAAAACGTAATGTCAAAGATTGTTCAAACGACATTGTACCTAGCAACATGTAAAATAATGAAGGGAAAAAAAAACCAAAGGTATTGTTAACGGTCGACTCACCAAAATCAAATACATTAACTAAATTCACAAAATTTCCAAAAAAAAAGTCCACTCACACAACTAAATGGTAATTTACCAGTACTTATGTCTTTCATTCTAAATTCCAATATATTCATTAAATTCAAATCTTAAGAATAAAGATCAAATCTTTAATTAAAAAAAAACATGCAAATCTCATATGAAAAAAAATTATATTCTTATTAACAAAAGAGAACTACTCACAGGACATAATTAAAAAAACCTAAGAATACAAAGAAAAGAGAAAGAGAAATTTGCCCTTTATCTTTGTTAATCCTCATGAAATCAATCTCAAATTGTACTTCAAGAACTATGCAAAGGGCCCTATTTATAGGAGTTAAAAACTCCTTACAAGAAGTAATTACCTAAAAGAATTCTAATAACAAAATAGCAGTTTATTACAAAACGAATCCTCAAAGAAATAGAAAATCCTTCGGAAGAATAGGATGACCGGCTGTTTGGCTCGCTACTTGATTCACCACTTGACTCAACAGCCATTTTCGAGCTTTATTCAATCAAAATTATCTATAAACAAAAAATAAAGTATATGGAATTAAAATATATTCAAAATGACAATTTAGGTTAGGTTGCATAAGATAATAATAACATGAAACTTCACTTACCATCCACACTAACCTGCACAGCTTGAACAGGTGAGGGTCAAGTAGATAAATGTGATTGGCAATTAAAAGAATTTCATTTTTTCATGATGGAGACATGACACCAAATCATGGCCAGAAAAAGAATTCATAGATGGCCAAAGGGTACGTATTGATGATAAAATTGGAAACATGAACCACAAAACAAAGGGCATTGAATGACAGATCCTGACCATCATTTCTTGGACGTATCTTGCAGGCAAGGCAGGTTCATAGAAAAACTAAAATATCGTATGTCCACTGATATTACCTTATTATGTTTTCTGAACATAGTCTGTGTTTTCCATCTTCTTCTGAAGGGGAGAAGGATGAATTGTAAGTATATATACACTCACATTTTTCAAGAGTTCTTGGCCTTCTTGTTACCATCCGAGAAGAAAAGTAACAGTACCCTTCTCCTAATTCTTCTTTCTTCGTTGCTTCTTTAGATTCTGCTTCTCTTTGACATAGTTTTGAGGATGGTTATTCCGATGATATTATAGTCACTGGAAGTAAATAACATGAATCTCATCCATCAAAGCTTTTTGAACCTTAGAAATGCATCCTTTTGTTGTGTCATATACAAAGTATGTCTTTTGACTTCAAAAAATAGGGAAATTGGGAGCACGTCGAACTGTTTGGAAATCGAGTAGAGAAGCTGAATTATCTCGTACTAATATTGCATATTCTAAAAGGAGCTTCAGTACTTGGTTTGCATATTCTAGCATTGAACCTTTCTCCAATAATCACCTCAACGTTATAATCATCTCTTTCTGTTTCCCAATCTTCCCTTACTAGGCTTTTTCCACTCCTTTGGATGCATTTCACTGGCGGATTAAGGACAAGTTTGAGGTCCACTTTTGGCTGTTCAGAATCTCTCGTCTCCAGACAAGTGAAATTCAAGCAAGCATGGGTGCCTAGAAACATCCTTCCTGGCTATGGGTACTATTATCCCATGCTGTAGTATCCAGCAGTCAACTCTGTAGCATGTGTATAATCATGATACCACACCAATGGATACCAGCAACCTATTAAGACATTGATAGAATTTGATTAGAATAAAGTGAGAGAAGGTAGTGCCTTTTTTAACTATGATGATTGTTGAGTATTTACTTTGGCTGTAATATTCATTTCTTTCGTAAATCTCCATTATAATGTTCCTTTATTTGATGAATCTGCCGACACTATTGCCATATCTTAACAAAACAGATCACAGTACTATAATAATGAAGTTTCAGTTAGCTGTTAGCAACATCCCTCCAAATTATATTATCCAAGCATGGCACTTTAAAATATAAAGGTATCATAATAAAACTTGACAAATAAGTCCCCCTAAAGCTTATATTCCCTAAAAGAAAGTTAAAGCTATTTTGCTTTCTGTTTTATGACCATACCAAAGATGTGCTATACCTTCAATAGCAACAAAACCAACATTGAGGTTCAAGGAACAAAAACAGTTAAAATCAACCCAATTAAAATAAATTAGCAAAACAATTGCAATTTTTAACTATAGATTTTTTCATGTCCTGGCAATGCATGTCGCGGAATCTTCATCTTCCTTATTTAATGATCTCATGCATTGGAGCAAAAAGGAATGGAGGTAGAATATAGACTTGGAATGGTTATCGTACTTGCTCTAAAATCCAGAAACGTCTGAGAAAGTCAAATGTTACTGGCTCCAAAGCTCATCTAATCCATTAGGCTTCTAATGTGGTTCTAAAAAAAGGCCACTATTTCATTATAAAAATGCCAAATTCAATATCAATCCAATTGATACATTCCTTAACTAATCAAACTATAAAGAAAGCAGTAAATTCTAGAATCACCACATGCAAAGAAAGGCTCAACAACTCCACCCACAACATATATGCTGCTTTTGCCTTTTCGACTGTCTTCAGCCTCCCAGTCAGACATTTTGCGACTATGGCATCACATACTTCCTTTGCATATCTATCCGAGAGGTAAATGAAACTCAGATTTCACCCAAACTGAACTACTATATCACCTTAGAAATATGTTTTTGATGAACTAAATTTAGATGATTAAGAATTACCTCCATTTCTCTCTCACGGTGAAATTTCTGTGCATAAACTATGGAATTGCTGACACGTGGATTTGACGACCTTCTCATTAGTATAGTATAGATATTATGCAAACTTATACTCTTATCCTATTAAACAAAACTCTGTACTTTACTGAAAATAGAAACATTTAAAAATCTATCTTTAATTCCAAGAAGAGTGGCATATATGAGCTCTCAACAAAAACTGCATCTGGTTTGAGGGGCATTTTTCTGTTTTCTCAAATTCTTTCTCTGCCCCCATTTTTCTCCCAAAGTTTATTGCTTCAAGTCTGTACAGTGGAACATCACTTCTCTAGAGATCTTGGTTTATCTGCAAGACCAAAAAAACATGCAGTTACTAATTAACCTTCCAATATATGAGAACTAACCAACCTAAATAAGGAGATCCTGACAAAACAAAAATAATTACCTCAAGAGATTCATCATAAACACATCTAAGAGATGCATCTTTCAGGATTTCCCTCATCCTTGAAGAACCTCTGATCGGTACAATGAATTTTTATTCAAGGATCAACAGTGGTTCCCCACTTACCCCCATCTTATCTCAAACTCGAAACCTATCAGTCTTAAGTGCTGCCACTTATATCAAGCTAAGCAAGACTTGACAAAAAATAAAAATTGTTTGATGAGTACAGTTACTTTTCTGTAAATAAACCTCTACCCTTGAGAAGGATCTTTCCAATTGTAGTCTGAGAACCCTTAAGAAGCTGTAAAACACAAAAGACTAATGATTAATCTCAGGTTCATATTGTTATCAGAAAAAGTAAATTAAGCAAAACATAGCTTTATTACAAAACAGAGAAAGACAGTTCAGTAAGTTAAGGCTTTAATACCTGCCAAGTCCTTCAAAGTAATGCCATAATGGGGAGGAATTAAGTTTGACGGTAGGTTAAGGCCAGAGTAACTAAAAACATGGATGGAATCTTAGACATTGATGCATGCAGTAAGTTCTAAACATAACTGGAAGTCCAGAAGTCCTAAACCAACAACTAAGAATACAAGCACTGCCATTATACCTGACCCAGAAATAGATCAACAATTCGACATGTATACTATGAGTATACAGAAAATAGAGAGTACGGTAGGAGACTGCTCTTAAGGTAAATTAAAAGCAAACCTACCTGATATAATGATCTGTTTTGAAGAAATTCTCTAGGATATATTCTCACAGTAAGTTAATCAAGTAAACAACCTAAGGTATATATGGGATTGAATGTTTAATGTGAAGGAGTTCAGGTTCAGGTGCATCAAAACCATGAAGAATGAAAACAGTGAGAAAGATATGCTCCTCCTAGAAAATTATTATCCAGCAGAAAAATTCTTTGACTGCCTCCAGACTCTGGAAGATGACAGAAATAAAGGCAAGCTTTCTGATAAATCATCAAGTAAAGATGTCCATGTCCATCTCCATCTCCAGGGCAGAAAGGGAATAAAATCAGAAAAAGGCCATTGTCTTACCTTCTTAGGAAGACATCTCTTGATGCTACCAGACCCAAGCTCTCACCCCCATGTTAAGAGATCCAGTTCCATAGATGAAACTGGAGAAGTCAAGATAGGAAAAGGTATGTCTTTACTTATTCCCCAAATTCCAATCATTAACTGATACTAAATGAATGAAAGTGAAGCGGAAAAAAATTACATAGCTTATGGAAGAAATCTTCTGAATTGTTTGATCAAGCAATAGGAATCAAGAGATTTATTACTCAGAGGTCTTGAATGGATGCTAGAAGTTAAGAAAGTGAGTTACAAAGATTAAAAAAAGACCTGAAAGTCATCTCACTTACCACCACTTGTTTCTTCACTTCATTTTTATACTATCAGAAGTAAAATCATGGTTAACATCTCAGATTTTAAGGGCTATACTGAAAAAGAAGATTTATCCTCAAAGTCCTACTTCAATGGTGACTACAAAAACAAATTACCCATCTGCAAGCCAGCTTAATTACCAAAATCATAATCCTCACATCTAGAAATCATATCCCATCAAACTTCCAGAATGGTATATAGAGAAAACAAGCAGACCAAAATGCATCTTCAGGAACTATCAAAGCAAAAATGCCTAACAACCATCTCCAGGAACAAATAAACGTCTGTTACTTCCAATGATTTGAGGATGATGTATCTGATTGATAAGATGTAATTAGTAGATAGGAAATGGATCTATTGATTGAAGTTTTACTAAGGTCAATAAATAATCTCAAAGGTCTTTCTCCATACTTTGTTTTACCCCAAAGTGACCAAAGATTTTTTGTGGGACCATCCTCTCAGGTCTAATTTGTTTTAACAGTATATCTTAACTCTCTCAATCAATTATATCTTATTATCTATATAATTGAACATGTTTTAAGAAACAGAACTAAATTATTGCACAGTAGAGGTATTAAGGAGAATATAAATGATTGACAATATATAACTAAATTGTAATTCACTATGCCATAGGCATACCTTTGTTGCCTCTGAGGCATAACCCCAATCAGGTAATATATCCCTGATAGTAAATTTGATGTAGAACAAGTGTCCGAAATATTTCTGGAGCAATTGGACCGAGCCAAGTCAAAGAAATAAAAGAAATAGTTTCCTAGTTTGATTAGGAAGTTT